>PVIR01009846.1:0-29210 GCA_004026965.1 Petromus typicus | reverse complement strand
AAGGTCTAAATTCTGTTAAATTTATGTAAATTTTGGGCAAATACTTTTTCTGGTAATAAACTTAGAAATTACATAGACACCAGACATGAAAATCTTGGTTAAAATTACGTTTTATGGGCCGGGGATTTAGCTCAGTGGTTCCGGTGCCTGTCTTGCAAGCATAAGGTCCTGGGTTTGATTCCCTGGTTACCACATACAACAGTGCGGGGCATAGACAATCAGTACCACATACCACAGTGCGGGGCGTGGTGACTCATGCTTGTAATCCCAGCACTGGGAGGCAGAGGCAGGAGGATTGTTGAGTTCAAGGCTGAACTCAGGGCCAGGCTGAACTACAAAGCCAGACCCTGTCTCAAAAAAAACTTTTAAAAAAATTATGTTTCATCATATGCTGAAGTGGGAGTTTATTCCTCTAAGGAGCGTGTACACAGCCTAAACTTTGTACACTTTATTCAGAAAGCAAAACTCAGTAAAACTGGCATTGGAAATTATTTGCATTTTCCTTTTCTACCACTGTACAATTCATGTCTTTTTCAAAGTGAACTGCTGTTGGTAGTTAGAAAGAGAACAAACCAAGAATTGAAAGTAAAGTACTTTAAGTGAAGCTTCAGGTTTATTTTCTCCGCTCTAATTTTGTGTACAATTTTCTCCCATTTTGCTCTATATTCAAACTTTCATACCTCTAAGCATAGCTCTCTGAACAGAGATGTTATTGTGTAGTTTACTGGGCAACAGATGATAATATTTTACCTGAGTTATTCTTAAGAATGGAAAAAAATATATTCATTCCACTAAAATTTGTGAAATATAAAATAGCTAATTACCTATTTCAGAAACTTTCTCTGTATTTACATTCATTTGCTTATGAGAATAAAAGTTTTACAGGAAAAGTTTTAAAGGATCTATTTAAGTGTAGGGAAATCTTAGTATTGTGACATGCAGTATACATGGTGGCACATGAACCCAACATTTTGATATATACTTCTAAGGAATCATGTTCATAAATGGCATAGTTAGATTTGGTGTCATTATCTCCTCTGCTTCTAGCAGAAGTTTAGTATGTTCTTAGGTAAGTTCTGTTTTTGCATTTGTATTTACTAGTATAAACATTTCTTATTCATTTGAAGAAGAATAGACCACCAAAAAATGTAACAAGCTCCAGAAAAATTATTTGAATTTACAGTTAACTTTGTAAGTTAGCAGAGTCTGCTGTTTGGTATTTTCTGGCACGGTTGATGACAAGTAACAAAGAACAATTGTTTTAAGCCTTGTCCCTTTCCAAAGTAACTTGCCAGCCACTCTTTTTGTGTATAATCTTAGGCAAACCATATAAGGTTTCTGAGCTTTACTTTCATCAAGAAAATTATAATAGTTCCTGTCTCATAGAAGTTATAATCTGTGTAAAGTATACTGCCTCACACATAGTAATGCTCCAGAGTTAGCTACTGTTTTGTTTTCTGTAAATGTTATTAATATTCCATTGTACTAGATTCGTTTCACTGAAAGCAGTATGGACTTAAATTTGTAGGATCTGTGAGGAGACATATCAGGTCCTGATATCTAGTGGATTAAGCTCGACATATAACAGGTCAGTGGAAGACTGAAAGCATTTAGCAGTAAGAAAAAAAATCTTAGCTAGAGGTATTTGAGGCTTAAACTCCCCCAGAGATCAATTATAATCACTATGAATATGCTAATATCTAATGAAATGACTTCCATTTAAGTTAGCCTGCATTTATCTAAGAAGAAATACCCCTTCCAACATATAAGAACTTTTTTCTTTCTAAAAGTGAAGAAGTGTTTCTAGTGTCCCTTCAGAAACTACATAAAAACACTTGTTATGCTTAATGTATAGTGCTCTTATTTTGCTTGTTACCTTGTCTCTCTCCTTCCCTCCCTCTCTCTTTCTCACACACATACACACATACATGTGCACGCACATGCATGCACATACATCTTTATTCAAGTTACTCCAGTTGTTTCCAAAATGTCTTAATAGATCTTGCTTTGTTCCTATCAAGATCGACTCCAGATGTACATGCTGCAGCCACGCCCTCCCCCTCCCCTGTTCTGTATTCATTTATTTCCTCATGGTATGCTTTCACTTATGCTTCTCTCTTAAGTTTCTGTAAACTGAAAGACAGAAATTAGACCTAGAGGGCTGATTAGATTTGTGACAGATACTTTTGGCAAGAATGTTTTATTTATGTGTCAAGTAAGATAAACATCTTTTTAACAACAAAATAATACAAGATTTGAGGAAAAAGGTATAGTATATACTGAGTGCTTCTACTGTGTACCTTTAAATATATTATCTAAAGCTGGGTGTATGGTTTAGTAGAAGATCATTTGCTTACCATTCATGATGCCCTGGCTCATTTCCCAGCACCAATTAATGAATGAGTAAAATTTCATTTAGTCCTTATCTCTGCAATCTGTAGTTACTATCATCTCTTTGTGGTAGGAGATCACTGAAATATTAAGGAGCAAAGTTAGCATTCAGAAAGGAAGAAAGAAAAAGGGGCCTTTTACCATTACATAAACATAAATCAGTGTTTGCCTCAATGTCTGGTATTATGAGAGTAACAAATTAAAGTTCTCTACAATTCTGACATTTTTGGCCCTCACATATATAAACTGTTCGTACTTGCCAAGTTTTTCACTTTAGATGAGAAGTGTCTAAGTGTCAACTAAACTTATACACACACAAATACATTCTTAAGACAGATATTAACTTACTGATCTTTCTATAACTTTGACAGAGGTATGTCCAGGGTTTTCTTGGACAGTTATATCTCTTGAATTTTTCATTAGAAAAACCTGATTAAGGGCTGGGGATTTAGCTCAGTGGTTCCGGCGCCTGTCTTGCAATTGCAAGGACCCAGGTTCGATCCCCCGTAACCACATAACAATACTGAGTGTGGAGACTCACGCCCAGCAGCAACCAGTACCACATACCACAGTGCCGGGCGTGGTGGCTCACGCCTGTAATCCCAGCACTCAAGAGGCAGAGGCAGAAGGATTGCTGAGATGTGAGTTTGAGCTCAGGGCCAGCCTGAACTACAAAGCGAGACCGTCTCAAAAAAAAAAAGAAAAGAAAAACCTGTTTAAAGTGTGAAACCCCTCTTTGTACAGAAACATACTGTTGGGGTTTTTTTTAACTTAAGATCTGCTTTTAGAAAAATGTGAGTTCAAGGCCAACCTGGAGCATATAGTGAAACCTTGTTTAAAAAAAAAAAAAATCGGGCCGGGGAGTTAGCTCAGTGGTTCCAGCGCCTGTCTTGCAAGCGCAAGGGCCCGGGTTCGATTCCCCGGTAACCACATAACAATACTGGGTGTGGAGACCCACACCCAGCAGCAAACAGTACCACATACCACAGTGCCAGGCGTGGTGGCTCACGCCTGTAATCCCAGCACTCGGGAGGCAGAGGCAGGAGGATTGTGATGTGAGTTTGAGGCTGAGCTCAGGGCCAGCCTAAACCACAAAAGCGAGACCCTGTCTCAAAAAACCTAAAAAAAAAAAAACAAAAAAAAAAAACAAAAAAAAAATCAACCAAGCTGTCTGTCTGTATCTGTTTATCTTGCAAGCTACTTTCATTCCTACTTTGTATGTCTTCTGTTTCTTTTTTCTTCTGTTTACATTGGTGAAATTAAAAAATAATTTGGATTCCAGATTGTGTAGGATGAAAATTTATTTTCAATCCAGCCTCCGCTTGTGAGCTGCAACCTCTAGAAAATCACTCCAGTAATTAGAAAACCTACCATGACCACTACCTCATAGAGTTGTGTGTAACTGTAATGGATAACCAGTTTTAAGGATGAGATGCTAAAAATACGATCTAGTTGTTTAAATATCAAATTAAGGAGAAAGTATTCTTATCAAAGAGGCTTTTACACTTGACCAAAGTCTTGTTGGCAGATCTGCCTTTTCTGTCATTGAAAACAACAAGTTGTATGGTTGTCACTATTCTATTCATATGAACAATTTGGCAATCTGGATATATTTAGAAATGTTGTTTTGCAGAGGTTATATACTCTTGACCCAAAAATCTGATAGGAATATTAGGTGAACTTTATTCAGTGCACTGTAGTTACTTACCAAATACACTACATTTTTTCCAGTGCAATTTGGGGAGAAATAGACTTTAAATTTGAAAGTAGAAGCCTTTTGACCAAGAATATTAAATTTCTCTACTACAAATCAAGACTTATATAATAAAAGGAACTTTTCATAGCTTTTTGAGAGGGTCATGGGACATTTAAGCATTCTAGTGACATTTCCTTTCCAGATATTTTAAACTCCAATCCAGAGTTATGGCAAGCAAAGTACTTCTGAAACATGGCAAACTCTCCCTGACTCCAAGCAAATCCTTGATTATTTTTTAAAATTTATTTTCAAGGTTAAATTTCAGAATCAGTTAAATGGGAATTGTTGTCAACTTGCCAAGTACTTTAAACTTCTAAATAAATTAACTTAAATGTTTAATTTATCATTAATTTTATTTTATTAATTGAACTAGTCATTTTTAAAGCTTAAACTAATTTAGGCTGTTAACTAAAATATATACCATGCTTTTTATCAGCTTGTAGGCATTTTACTTATTTTAAAAAAATAAAGTTCAGACAAAGAAAAGTAAAGGTACACATTTGGATGTAATTTAAACCTCATTTTATGACTGTTGGCTTAGTGATTATAGATTCTGTTCTAGTATTGTTTTCAATAATAATGTTACTATAGCAACTAACAAATGCTATCTTAAAGGGCCAAAACAAAAAGCCTCTCCACTGATTGTTGTATATTGGGATGAAATTTTTCTTTATTAATTTTTATACCTTGCTCAAGATATAGCAAAACTGGTTTTACCAAAGAAGTAGTCTGAATGCCTGAGCTGGGTGTGGTGGTGCACACCTATAATTCACCTTTTAAGAAGCCGAGGCAGGAGGACTGCCATCAATCAGTTTGAGGCCAGCCTGAGTAACATAGCAAGGCCCTGTCTAAAAAAAAAAATACAAAAAAAAAAAAAAAACCCAAAAAACAAAACCAACCAAACAAACAAAAAAACCACAACCAAAAATGTAGTCCGAAGATTCTGTAACAAATAATTTTTCCCCTCTTAATCTCGTTTATTTCTTCTATTGATAGTATGCTTCAATTAATTTCCAGAAGGAAGATACTTCAGAAGTCTTGCTGTTTTTCCATAGCACTGTGGAAGAAAGATTTTTGCCTTCCTGCTTCTGAACTCTTTATAAATGACTTCCTATTTTAAAAATTAACTTAAAAGTTAACTTGCTCTATCTGCTTTACTCAAAGATTATCACACGCATACTTGTCTAAGTATTTGAGTATTATCATCATAATCACTTTGTCAAGCAGTAGAAATATATTCAAATTTATTAACTCATGTTTGAAAATTTGATGATAATTAAATCAGGAAGCAATTTTAATGTTTTAAGAAAACTTAAGGAGGACTGGGGATGTCACTCAGTGGTAGTGCATCTACCTAGCAAGGTGTGAAGTCCTGGGTTCAATTCCACCCCCCAAAGGGAAAATGCCTTCAATAAGGGAATGAATAAGTAAATGATAATGTGTATATTACAATGTTAATACTGCAGCCATTGAAATAGATGAAGTTTTGTAGTTGATATAAAGTGATGTTCACGGAAACCTATTAAAGGATAAAAATAGGTTTCAAAACTAAGTATAATACAGTCTTTTATTCAAAAGCTCTGTATGTACACACACACATGCATGCTTCTGTATAAATATTTGGAGGACCATGTAACAGATGTTACTGAAAATTATACTGTTTTCGTTAATTTTTAAAAATTTTTATGTTTATTGGTATATGATGAATACACATCATAATCACATTCAACAATGAGTCTGTACCAGGATATGACATGACTTGATTCTCATTTTTACCCTTTTCTCCCTGCCCTGCAATCCCCCACCCCCTATATACACAATCTTTGTTTTTTTTTAATTATTACCACATTGTTTTCATTAATTTTTAAAAATTTGTTGACAAGAAGTAATAGTTAATAGAAGCAATGTGAACATTGTTTTCATTTTTTGGTTTGAAAGAGGGAAGCAATGTTTTTTAAAAAAATGATTGAAAATTTTTTAATGATAGGATACAAAGTCACATGAACTTTTCCTGTGACTTACTGACATTTCTATCAAACATAGATCAAGAGCTTTATCTCCACCATGATCTGACTTTATATAGGCAAATGTGTTTGACTGTCTTAGGAGAAGGTGTGTGTGTGTGTGTGTGTTTTAGTAGGGACTGAACTGAAGGCCTTTACCATGAGCTACTCCCATAGTCCTTTTTTATTTTCAGACAAGGTCTTGCTACATTTCCCGGGCAGGGCTTGAATTATTATCTTCCTCCTCAGCTTCCCACGGTGCTGGGATTACAATACCTTGCATATATTTCCTTTTATTAAATTAACATACTTGTTTTTGAAAACCTCAAAAAGTGAAAAGTAAGCTAGGTGTAGTGGTGCACACCTGTAATCCTGACACTCCAGAGACTGATGCAGAAGGATCACAGTGAGTTTGAGGCCAGCCTGAAATACATAGTGAGACCTTTCCTCCAAAAAAAAAAAAAAGAGAGAATCACTTGTCCAGGAGACTATCTGTAGAATATGTGAATCTTGTAATTTTTTTGATGTTTTGTAGACCAGCTGACCATGTTAATACTGGCTGGCTTTATCATTGGGTCTCTCTTTAGTCATATTTTAGGGGATAGACATGAGAGTTACACATCTATGGAAGCATTATCTTTTGTTGTTGTTGTTGTTGTTGTTGTTGTTCTGGCTTCAGACCCAGAGTTTTGTACATGCTAGGCCAGTATTCTACAATTAAGCTACACCCCAGCCCCAGGAAGCATTCATTATCTTACAGGGAAACAAGTTAATAGAGACTGGCACATCTGTTTGCAGATCTGATCAGTAATTATACCTTGGATATTGATCCAGCCATGCTACATCTGTTCATTGGGGCATAGCCCAGAAAGTTAGCTTTCTATGGGAGATTTCTATACTAGACAAAAAGTGATGTGTTTAGTTAACTTGCAAATGAACCAAACCTATTAGCATTATGATTTTTGTATTTTTAAATGGTACTTGGGGGTTGAACCCAGTGATGGTCTACCACTGAGCTATATTCCACTAAGGGTCTCACCAAGGTGATCAGGTGGGCCTCCAGCTTGCAGTCCTCCTATCTCAGCCTTCCTGAATTCTAGGATTGCAGGAATAAGCCGCTATGCCATTTGAATGATCCTTTAATGTTTCCTATTTTCAACAAAGAAAACAGCATATACTGCATGTCAAAATGAATTATTATAAAATCTCAGTGACAGCTGTATCAACAAAATTAGTTCAAGTGTGGGCTTTGTCTACACATGCATTAAGTATTAGTGGATACAGATTAAATATGAATTTAATGTGCCGTAAACCTTCTTCATACCTTCATTTGGTTAGTAATTATGTTCTTTTACTGTACTGAGTTTAGAGACTATCCTCTATAACTTGTTAAAAACTGAAAAATCTTTTTGTAAAGTGGATTAGTCTGTTAATATATCCAGTTTTTCATGTGTGATTTGATGGTAACATCTTGTGAATATTTAAAATTTTTATTAGCAAAAGTAACATCAATTAACTTTAAATCCTCACCATATGTCTCTTTGTTTCTCAGTATCATAGATAATTATACACAGCAGGAATGTAATGTTCTTGCTGAATATATAAATGATTCCAAGTTTTAGACATTTAGTGCTCTTAAGCTCAAATGACTGACTAATGACACTACGCTTTTCTGAAAAAACACTAAAAATGTTTGTCAGTTCAGATTTGACCAGTGAACCCTTACAATGTGATTTATTTTTCACTTACTCTACAGTTGAAATTTGAGGGTTTTAGATTTTGTTATTCCTTACTTGTTTAATTTGTATTCATTTTTATTAGTTTAGTGGTTAGTAGCTAAATTATGAAAATAAAATTTTTAAATATGTATAAACAGGAGCAGCCATAATTTTTATCATAGTCATCTAATATAATCTCTAATCTGAGCAAACTTAACTCAGAGTTAGGCACAAAACAAAAAGTATGAAATACTTTCCAAGTTAAAAAGAAAGATTTTGGAAGCTAAACAATAGTAAATTTTTAAAAATTGAATCTCCAAAGTATTCTCTATAAACATGAAATTCTGACATAAGAATGTGATACTAGCTGTGGGGCCTGGGGGTGCCCACTTGTAATCTCAGCACTCTGGGGGCAAAACAGGAGGATTATTTGAGGGCAGCCTAGACTACGTAGCAAGAACCTGTCTCAAAAAAAAAAAAAGTGTTATGTGTTTGTGCTTTCTTTATTTTTTTTCTCAGTAATCTATGTATTCAGAAGTGTGGAAAAGTTAGCTGCTTTTTTTTTTTTTTCAGTACCAGGGATTGAACTTGACCTTGTGCTTGCCAGGCAGTCATGGTGCCACTGAGCTAAATCCCCCGCCCTCTAGTAGTGAACTTCCAGTATAATTATGGTCATGTGATCCAGAGAGTGAAAGTAATTCTCTCTTATTTCAACCCCTCTAAACAGGATACTATACTTGCAGAACTTCTTCAGATACATAAAGAACACATTGTAGGATATCATGAACATGATTCTCTTTTGGACCACAAAGAAGAAGAAGAGTTAACTGAAGAAGAAAGAAAAGCAGCTTGGGCTGAATATGAAGCAGAAAAGAAGGTAGTTCATTCAAAATGGATTTTTTGACCAACTGAAGGGACATGAACCTATACGCTTGGCTACTCAAGACACTGAGGCAGGACATTCGCTTGATCTAGGAGTTCAAGACCAGGCTGGGCAGTTCTATAAAACCTCACCTCAAAAAAAAAAAAAAAAAAAAAAAAAAAAAAAAAAAAAAAAAAAAAAGAAAGAAAGAAAAGAAAAGAAAAGTTTTTTGATTTTTATTTTAGTCATTTTAAAGAGCAACGAGGAAGAGAAAGGTCACATTTAAAATGGATGATAAGAGAGTAGGTCTTTAGGTATAAGATCCCCAATTATAAGAATCAGTTTATAGGGTTTAGCTACATTTGATGGTAGAGAAGGAGGAAAGGACAAAAGAAAGCCATGTTTTACTTTTATTACTCCCATTTCTTCCTAACACTTGGTGATTTGGGAGTGAAGAAGAAGCTGTGTATTTAGTTACTGCTTCTCACCTACACCTCACTGTCTGCAGTCTCAAACATACAGGAGCTTGGAGTGTGGAGGTAGGAGTTGTTTTTGCATGTGGACCATGAAGTCTGAATTTTGGCTGAATAGCAGAATACAAATATTTTATTATTGGGCATTAATGTCAATCTCCAGCAGCAACTTTGTCTAAAATAATTGTCTGTTTTAAACACCAACCCACTTGAGCAAAAAATGTGCTTGAGCCGGGGAAACCTTATCCTAATACCTGAATCCCTTTTAACTCCTAACTCATTGTACAAAATTTCTTTAATTTAATGTGATGTTAGAAGTCTCATTAGAATTCAGAGTTGCCTCATTCTGTGGGAATTATCAGAAAAAAAAAATACACCTTTAGGGGTTAAAGCTTTCCGTGTAATAAGATCTTGGTTTCAGGTAAAAAGGGTGTTTTGTTTGTGTGTGGAAGGCTGTTAATAATGTCCTAGATCTGAGAACATGGATTCTTTTCTAAACCAGTAGGTGATGTAGAATTTCAAGTTTTAAATCACAATGTGAAAAGTGCATACTTTTTGTTTTTAGGGACTGACCATGCGTTTCAACATACCAACTGGGACCAATTTACCCCCTGTCACTTTCAACTCTCAGACTCCTTATATTCCTTTCAATCTGGGAGCCCTGTCAGCAATGAGTAATCAACAGCTGGAGGTACGTTATGAAGTACAAAAGTAGTTTAACATGAATTAAAGGCAAATTCAAGTGCCTTGTTTTTGACAAAAGGTTCCCCATGTCGAAATATCACATTCTCCAAAGATTACCTGTGAATAGACCAAGAAACTTCTTTTATTTGTTGACCTTTAGGGACCAGCATAATAGAGTAAAATGCATTTTGTTCAGAGCCCACGGAAATCAGTCCTTGAATTGTCATAGTTTGAATTATTTTAAGGAAGGAATAAGAGGGCTGCTGAATGGCTAGGGAAATAGCACTTTCTTCAGTTATAAATGTTTTGGCATGAAGAAATTACTTGCATAGTGAAATTATAAGTTACTTAACATTAGAATAACTACATTAAGTTACATTGTAATACACCATAGATGTACCATTAAGTATATAAGCCCAGTGTTAGGAAATAAGTGATTAAAATGTACAGTCAGTTATGAATAGGAAAGATTGGGCTTTTTGTGTCAGTAGTTTAGTAATTCAATGAAATCTCTGGTTTCCTTTTTTATATATGCTCATGAGTTCATTTAAATCATTAAGTTATTGGTACAATAAAAGCCAAATTTTTATCTTCCTAACAAGTCCCTATTGACATTGATGAGTCATTACTCCACTTTATTTCTGCTAAATTTTGCTTCTCTCTTCAATTGCTTAGTTTTAAACCCAAGTGATGTGAATTGGCAAGAGAAAGAATTTCTGTACTTTACCTATGCTGTCTTTCTGCCCTATATAATTTTTTCTTACGTTCTTTTAGGACCTCATTAATCAAGGAAGAGAAAAAGTTGTGGAAGCAACAAATAGTGTGACAGCAGTGAGGATTCAGCCTCTTGAAGATATAATTTCAGCTGTAGTAAGCTAATTTGCAGTTGTCTTATTTCAGCCTCTAATGTGTGTCCCCTCATTTGCTTTAATTTTTAATTGTTTGCTTCAGTACTTCTGTGGGGAAATGAATTTAATTCCTAGGACTTCATGTACAAAAGTAAAGTACTATTAAACTGGTTAATAGTCTCAAACTATAATCCAGAATATTATATACATGTTGGCAAAAAGAAATGACTAAAAATCTAAAACTTGAAGGATCAAGCACAGAAATATATACAGTTTGTACAAACACATGTTGAGTACCAGCCACACAAATTAAACCAGATAAAGTAGTTACTCATTCTAGAGATAGTTAGTCAGTACGTACCCCTGGACAACTTAGTACCCTGCTTTTATATCACTGTTTTCTTTAGAGATGAATGAAGGAGAGTCATGAATGAAGGAAAGGTAGTATAGAATAGTGCAAAGGCTATGGGTTCAATTCCTAATATATAACTGAAAAAGAAAAGAATAAAGGAGAGGAGTGTTATAAAGTTATGAATGTCTTTGAATAACTTAATTATTTTTCCTTCAGTTGTATAATAATAAGTAAATACAAAATTTTTCTTTTAGTGGAAGGAAAACATGAGTCTCTCAGAAGCCCAAGTACAGGCATTAGCATTAAGTAGACAAGCGAGTCAAGAGCTTGATGTTAAACGAAGAGAAGCAATCTATAATGATGTATTGACAAAACAACAGATGGTAAGAAGTCTCTCTCTTGCTCTTTAAATTTTCTTGAATATATAACAATAGCTGATGGGATGTTTATGTCAATAACTATCTCTATGGAGGTATAGATGGTCATTGATTACCCTAGAAGAAATTTTGTCCAAAAAATGGTACATCATAGATTCCTACTAAATTATATAGTTCTTCAAAATGCTAGCATACTCCGGGCTCCATGGTCATCTTTCCTAGTACAGTCATTTGTCAGCCATCTGCTTTGTACTGAGAAATTTTAATTCTTGACTCCAGGGAATCAATTTCTGTGGCATGAATTTTACTTAGAAAGCATGGCAGAATTGTGTGGTTTTAAATTATCTTAGGAAATTTGAGACTTTGCAGGTAGGAATTATTCCTACTGCAAGTGCTTTTTCTCTCTGGTATTTCTCACTAAAATGTTTGTCTGTCATCATGTGAAATAATCAAAAGAGGGAGAAAGAAAGGAGACTTAATAGAAAGTGCTGTAACTAATACTTGAGACTAATCACAGTGCAGGACAGGTTACTATGGCAACTGACCTAAATGCTGCTTGCAATACAATAGTCAAGTCATTAAGAGAATTTAGCCTTAAATGGTGTTACTAACTGGTTTCTACAGTAATGGTCCTGTGAATGCCATCAAATTAGTAATGGTGATAACAATAATACATTTTCCTTTTGGTATGGTACCCCCTTAACAAATTGATTTTAACTCAAAACTTGATACTTGCTGCTTTGAGACAGGTCATGCACTTGTAACAGCTCCCTTTTCTCTCTATAGTTAATCAGCTGTGTTCAGCGAATACTTATGAACAGAAGGCTCCAGCAACAGTACAATCAGCAACAGCAGCAACAAATGACTTACCAACAAGCAACACTGAGTCACCTCATGATGCCAAAGCCTCCAAATTTAATTATGAATCCTTCTAACTACCAGCAGATTGATATGAGAGGAATGTATCAGTCAGTGGCCGGCGGTATGCAGCCACCGCCATTACAGCGTGCACCACCCCCAATGAGAAGCAAAAATCCAGGACCTTCCCACGGGAAATCAATGTGATTTTGCACTAAAAGCTTAAAGGATTGTTAAAATCATAGAAAGATCTTTTATTTTTTTAGGAATCAATGACTTAACAGAACTCAACTGTATAAATAGTTTGGTCCCCTTAAATGCCAATCTTGCATATTAGTTTTAATTTTTTTTAAAATAGGGCATACCATTTCTCCCTGACATTTTGTCAGTGATGTTGCCTAGAATCTTCTTACACACATTGAGTACAGAAGATATTTCAAATTGTTTTCAGTGAAAACAAATCCTTCCATAACAGTAACAGCTCACAGATTTCCTCTCTAAATTTTTATGCCTGCTTTTAGCAACCATAAAATTGTCATAAAATTAATGAACTTAGGAAAGAATAAAGATTTATATATCCATTCTTTACATATAAAATACACAGCTGAGTTCTTAGAGTTGATTCCTCAATTTATGAAAAACTTTTATACTTAATGCATTTCTTGATTAGAGTGATTGAAACGGTCTAAATGTTCTTTTGACTGAAGTCTGAAATTAGACTGCTATATTGTCTCTTATGATTGAAAGTCAGAAACTAAGGGTTACCTTTGACACAGAATTGTGTGCAATATTCTTAAATACTACTGCTCTAAAGTTGGAGGAGTTTTGCAGTTATCTTAGCATTGTATAAACAGCCTTAAGTACAGCCTAAGAAGAGAATTCCTTTTTCTTCTTTAGTCTGCCATTTTTTATTTTCAGTTATACGTGCTGAAATAATTACTGGTGAAATTTCAGGGTTGTGGATCATCTTTTCTCTCTCCTGGCACTAATATAAAGCACACCTCTTAACTGCATGGTGCCAGTGCTAGTGCTTCATCCTGTTGCTGGCAGTGGGATGTGGACTGAGAAAATCAAGTTCTAGCATTTTAGGAGGTTGATGTCGGAATTGTTGTTAGGTTCACACCCTGTTTTATAAACAACATCAAAATGGCAGAACTGTTGCTGACTTTAAGTTCACATGAGGAATGTGCTTTAACAATTCCCAGTACTGTCAGTATTGTGAAATAATTCCTCTTAAAGATAAGGATCACTGGCTTCTTTCCTCTCATTACCATGTTCTTTGCCGCTTCTTTACATTTTTCTTTGATTGTTTTAAAGTTTGATTTTTTTTTCTCCCAGTTTAGATCTGAGGCAATTTTCTGATCCAAATTACTTTATCTAACACCCTTTTTTGAGGTTTTACTAAACATCATTACATTTCTTTTTCTTAATTCAGGTGTGTAAAAATTAATTTTATTCATGTTCAATTTGATTGCTTGAGTTTCTAAAAGAACATGGTTTTTGACCATGGGAGTCAACATGGTAAAACCATTTTTGAGATGGTGATGTACCAGTAGAAAAGCTAATGAATTCCTGTAAAAAGAAAGCTGGGTGGAGGATTTACTCTAGAATCACTGGATTAGAATGACTTTAGCATTAGCTAGAACTGTTTTGAGTTTTTTCGATGGTAAAGAGATTTCCATTTTTATCTCAGAAAAACTAGTGGTAAAACACCCAGGAACAAACACTAAATGAATGATACATGATTTATGAAGTTAGCGGACCCCCCTCCCCCTTTTCAGTGGTAAAATATCACTAATGAATTCCATATATTTAGATACAATGCCAGCCATATAGTCAGGCTTGTTTAATTGGGGTGGGGGGCAGATGTGTTTACTTTAGCAAAAATGAAAAGGACAAGATTTATAAGATAAATTTTTGAAGGCAGTACACTCTGGCCGACTGTTAGTAGTTGATATTTCTGCAAGTCCGGAGTATTTTAAGCCTGATTCACTAGACCTGGGAATTTGCAACTTGGTCTCTAATTACTAACTCAGAGATGTAGATGTAAAAACATGAGGCAACCTTTTAAACCTTTTTTTCACCATGGATGAAATGTGACTTAAAGGATAATACATAGGAAGATTAATAGGAAATCAGAGTTTGAAATAAATCTTGGACCACTTTGCATACACTCTTCTCACTTGACATTTTAGCTACATAATATGTACTTTGAGTATAACATCAAATTTTAACAAATACTTAAAGATAAAATCACATCAATAAAATACTAAAAAGTTCATTTTTTAATTTGTTTTAGATGTTTTAAATAGTTGCAATGGCTTAAAAATGACGATTTAAAATGTTGCTTGTAATACAGTTTTGCCTGCTAAATTCTCCACTTTTTTGTAACCTGTTTTATTTCTTTGGGTGTAAAGCGTTTTTGCTTAGTATTGTGATATTGTATATGTTTTGTCCCAGTTGTATAGTAATGTTTCAGTCCATCATCCAGCTTTGGCTGCTGAAATCATACAGCTGTGAAGATTTGCCTTTGTTTCTGTTAGACTGCTTTTCAGTTCTGTATTTAGTATCTTAAGTACTGTAGAAAAGATGTCACTTCTTCCTTTAAGGCTGTTTTGTAATATATATAAGGACTGGAATTGTGTTTTTAAAGAAAAGCATTCAAGTATGACAATATACTATCTGTGTTTTCACCATTCAAAGTGCTGTTTAGTAGTTGAAACTTAAACTATTTAATGTCATTTAATAAAGTGACCAAAATGTGTTGTGCTCTTTATTGCATTTTCACAGCTTTGAAAATCTGTGCACATATTGTTTCATAGAAAAAATGTATAGCTTTTGATGTCCTATTAAATGGTGGTTCTTTTTCACATTTAGTTATTTAATATTGGAAGGTAAGGAAGTTGGATTTTTGAATATGTTATATACTCGATTCTGTAAAAGGAGATGTCTAACCTCAAAAAGAACTTAAGTACCAGGAAGTCTATGTGTGTTTGTATCCGTCTTGGTTGTCTGTGTGCAATTCAGCACCGTTTCCTGCTTCTTAATAGCTGTGTCATTCCGGGCAGACAGGGCTGCCATCCCACACTTGATACAGAATTGCTTACCTTTAGAAGCCACAGCCGATAGATGAAAACCGTGAAGCTGGTTAGTATGTAGACTTCTTTTTAGTGATGTCCACTTTCCCTTTATTTTTCTTTTTCATAAAGTCAGGTTCTTATTTATGTGCTCCAAGCAAAACTTCAGAAATAATTGCTTATCTGTCCCAGTAATCATTGTTTCCCTTGATATCACGTAGATAATACTCTAACAATAACATTGGTCAATATTTTATATGTTAATTTTGCTAAAAATTGCACTTTAATTATTATCCACCCAAATCCCAAAGGAGTGACTAAGTTTCAGAAGTTCTTTTCATCTGTACATTATATATATTTTAATATATATATGTGTGTGTGTGTGTGTGTGTGTGTGTGTGTGTGTGTGTGTGTGTGATAAATAATCCCAAGTATATATATACACTATCTGTACTAAGTGTCTACCAGGTAAGCAAACTCATATCACCCGTGTTGGATCCATTAATGGGATCACCTCCGCTTGTCAGTTTTACTCCACATAATTGCACATCGTCATGAAGTTCCCTTATGATATGTGCTGCCACCATCTGTTTGGATGCTTCCTGACAGTCATGCTGCACGAACCTAAGGGAGTCACCCTTTTTCCTTTCATTGTAGGGATCTTTTTGATAGTGACCGGTACACACACACCTTCACCAAGAAAAGGAGAATATACATTGAGGCCTTCATTAAAGAGAATAACCTTAATTGAGGGGATGAAGCAAACTGTAACATTTTGTAGGCAGCCCACTTTAATACTCACAACTGATCACAGTTTGCCCAGAACACACCTCTGTATTCTGCTCCTTGATGTTCTGCCCTCACTTTCTTTCTCCCAGATAGGCACGTAAGGAAGGAGAAAGCTTAGCTATAATATTAGCTAACTGTATCGGATGACTACTAAGAGACAGACCTATTAAATAGGCTCAGCCCTGTAGTTTTCACATTAAATAGGTGCTGATCTTTTAAGAGAGGTGAAGAGAGATGGCTTATCAGTTACAGGGATGGGATGTATTTCAGGTACATGAGGAAAAAGTGCAGTATTGAAGCAGAGAACAAAAGTAGAGAAGGTTGAAGAAAGAGACACAACGAGTGGACTATGGGCTCTGAAATCCCGAATGAGTAATTCAATATAGAAGATGACAAGGGTTTGTGAGCCTGATGATGTGCTCAAAGTAGTAGGTTAGATGGTGATTTGGGCTGGGATAATTTCTGTGAGAATGCAAGGTAAAGATAGAAGATATGAATAGGCCTTCAGTGAGGCGACTACAGGCAATTTGAAGAGCAAAAGGAAAAAAAAATCAGAGGTTTTATAGAGTAGTGAGCTTTATAAACAGTATTTGTAAGAAAAATCTTGTTATTTTTCCTTTACCCTTTCCTTAGCCCAACTTTGTTCAAGATTTCTCATTTTACACACCAAATTACACGTAGTGGTTTTTGATTGTCAAGCTTGATTTGTACATTAGTGAAATCCCTTTTTGTTGCTCATTATACCCTTAGATTTACTTGAAATACTGTATATTTCCCGTGGTATTTTCAAAGCACTTTGTGGCCATTATTTGTTAACTTGTATACAGCTTGTTTGTGAGACACGTGAAAATAATTACATTTTCCACATAACAGCTGAGCTAAATGAGACCAAAATCAAATGCATTGCACTTAAGAGGCAGAAGACAAAGGGTCTCCTTAAATTCTCGGGTTTTCCTTCTTACTGAAAAACTGGAGACATGATAATGCCTTATCCATGAGAAGGCGTAAGACTTGCCAAGTAATTTCCTAAATTCTCTCCCTGTGTAGAGTTAAACTGACCGAAGATATGTAAAGCTGAAAGGTGGTGTATGTGTGTAAAGTAAGTTATGAATAGCACTAGAATCCCTTCCCTTAAGCTAACCCTTTTCTTCCTCCAAGCTAAGCCTTTTCTTTTCCTCTGTTTAGAAAAATGAGAGGTCTGACAGGCATTTTAATGACAAAGCAGATAAGTCAAGTTGTAATTGGCTCTAATTACCACTTCCACAAGCTGTAACCTCCTTTATCTTCTGCCCAGAGGCACTCCCTGAGCGGTTTCTTACCGCCTCTGGAACTTGGTGCAAAAAAACGGAAAAACATGTTTAAGCGTCTGATTCTTTATATCCTAGTTGCCTGATTCAAATGAATGTGGTGAAACGTCAAGGTAAATACAAATCGGCTTTTGTGAGATCTGTTTTAAACAAGTAAGTGGTAATTTCCCATTGTTCCTAATTTACAAACCAGATTAGGGCAGTGTTGCACTGGTCTGGTCTGGATAAAGTTTATAGTGAAAAGGAAATATTTATATATATTAACTTGTTTAATAGCACATACCTTTGAGGTGTAGGTTTTATAGTCAAATTGGATGCCAAAAACAAGGCTTGATAGAAGAGTGAAATAGTCTCGTTTTTGGTAGCTTCTTGTTCATACATGCCAGAAGGAAAGGTGAAAGCCTGTGTCTAGCCCACTGAATACATTTTAATGAAAACAAAACCAAACTTAAGAGGGAAAATCTGATTTACAGTCATCTTAGGTGTTGTTCATCTCCAACCTTTGGTGGATTGTCAGCTATACAGCATAGAAAACTCTAGGTCAAGGGCTTCTGTGCAGGACTGTTTGGGTCTTGGTCTTCTCAGTAACAGGAATCTTTAGCGGCAACATTTCCTACCTACATCTTGCACACACTTTTCCCAGGTGTTTTTCCTAAGCTCACAAAGTGTCTGCGAATTTTTTCCTCTTTAAATTTCTAAACTGTCTTCTCCCAACTGTGCCACACACATACATGCCGTAACATTCATACTATTACGGGGAGAGTAACTCCCAATTTGGTACGTGTCATGTACTGAGTTCCTGGTCTCGACATTGAAGAATGAAGGCTCAAAACAAAGGAGAGAGTTAAGGGGGTTTTACTGGAAATGCAAAGGACAGCTCCAGCATTCCAGAAGGGTTCCCAAGTGGGGGGCTGCGGAAGTTTTTTCTCAGGGGTATTTTATACAGCAAAATCACAATGTAGGCCAAACTACGGTCCACCTGTTGCAGTGGCAGCTAAGCTTTTAGAGCTTTCCATGAATCCCACTTATGCATCTGGTGCCCATCTGGGCTCACTGGGCACTGCCCCTCTCTCAGTCTCCTCTCACACAACAATTAAGCTTTTTGTTGTTTTGTTTTTCCATTTTTGTTTTTTTGAGACAGGGTCTCACTGTGTTGTTCAGGCTGGCGGTGATCATCTTGCTTCAGCCTCCCAAGTGCTAGGATTACAGACGTGTGCCAGCATGCCCACCAAGATTTATTGAGTGCCAATCACATTTCAGGTACTACGGCCAGTCATTTCTGATTTTCTTGTTTTACAGAAAAGGATGAGGTTTAAAATAATTAAATGATTTGCCTCCTATCACACAGCTAACTTGGAAGAAGTAGAAGCTGCAGGATGTGTCTGATTTTCTGTTTTTGCTGCTGCACAAATGTGCAACGGTTGCTTTGAACTCCCATTTGATTTAATCCCAGCTTTTTGCAAACTAGATACCTAATCATTCTGTTCTTTTGCATACAGCTCTCACTTGTCTGTTTTTATTTGTAAGGGGGGCCCTAGAGAAATAGTACCTGTTGGTTTTCAAGGTACTTTCGTCTGCCCCTCTCGAACAGCACGCAGAGTTTGCATTCTCTTTTCATTTCCTTCTGTGATCCAGATAGAGTCGAGCACTTTGTATTTTATACATCAGAACTTGCTTTTTGGAGATCAGATCTTGCTGTATTGTCTAGCTCGGCCTTAAACGGATGTGCTCAAGTCATTTTTCTGCCTCAGCAATCACAGTATTTGGGACTACTGGTGTGTACCACCTCACCAGGCTCGCAACTTTTTTTTTAGTTTTTTGAGACAGGGTCTTGCTTTGTAGTTCACTATGTAGCCCATGCCAGCCTTGAACCCACAGCAATCCTTCCTCTGTCTCCTGAGTGCTGGGATTACACGTGTGAGGCACCACGCCTGGCACTGTGGTTTGTGGTATGGAAATTGAACTCAGAACCTTGTGCTTGCTAGGCAGACATCAGAGCCACTGAGCTAAATTCCCGGCCTCAGTTTTTTTTTTTTTTAAAACAATGCTAGAGATCAAAACCAGTAATATTCATACTATTACGAGGAGAAGCAAGTGATCTACCACTAACCTATACCACAGCCCTGAACTATTTTTTTCTATTTCCAGGCATATCTTTTAGTGCATATTAGTTACAAAACATATTGAGTATCACATAGACATTCATAGATGCATATAACATTTTTTGATCATTTTTAATGTAAGTAGCTCTATACAAGCTCAATTAAGTCACCAATGTTGAAGTATCCTGAACTAATTTTCTGCACTCGATGAAGTGTTTTATTTTTGTGTTTTGAGACAGGGTTTCACTGTGTGGTTCAGGCTGGCCCTGAACTCACTATGTAGCCCAGGCTAGCTTTGAACTGATAGCAATCCTCCTGCCTCTGCCTCTGGAGTGCTGGGATTAAAGGCATGTGCCACCACGCTCGGCTACCAAAAGTAGGAGGCCATAAAAGATAACTAAAACTCTCAGCGTTGTGATACATACCCGTGATTCTGGTATTCAAGACAACTGAAATTCCAGGTTTGGCCTGGCCAATTTAGTGACTGAGACCCTGTCTTAAAATGAAAAATAAAAAGTGCTGGGCCTGTTGCTCAGTGTGAAAGCCCTGGGTTCAATCTCTGGCATATAAAAAATAAACAAATGTTTTCATTTCTTATTATCCTCAACATTCTGATGTATATCAATCATTCCAGCCTTCTCATTCAATACTGGTTTTCAAATCATGTGTTGGTATGTATCTGTGTGTAGGTGTACAACAGGATGGCCAGGCAATTATTTCTGCTGAGTTTCTGTCTATGGTAGCTAGCGTTAATTGTCCGGGTGCACACACTTTCCTTAAGTCCATCCTCTTCTGGAAGCCCAGCCTTACTGCACTGTGACCTAACCCCTCATTCTGGGGATTCCAGCCTGTCAGAGACCAGGGCTTTCCAACTGCACAAGACGAGCTCAGCCATTCCTTCAGCCTATGGTTCTAAGAATTCCTACTTTCCAATTTTCTGGGTCTAATGCAGATGCTTTATCTGTGACTGCCCAAGATCTACTATCTTCTTGCTTCTTGAAATATGAACTAAACAGCATCAGCATTACCTAGGAGCTTGTTAGAAATGCAAATTTGGACCAGAACTACTGTATCAGAATCTAAAGTTTATCCAACTCCTGAGGTAATTCTCATGTACCTTAAAGTTTAAGAAGCACTGGACTGTGATCTTGTGAGTTCTTTCACTTTCAGAAATGAAGATTTCCTTAAGTGTTTTTGAACACCAACACTTCAGGAACTTTACATGAAAAGTTTTATCCTCCACGTGGCCATTCTGTTTCATGGAACAGGATGAGCTTTGTAGGTGAACAAGGCTCTGTGCCCACCTTGGGATCCCAGAGCATACCGTCCAAATATTAAACATCCTTATGATGGGATTCAGCAGGGAAAGAGTAACTGTGGTCATTGTGTGTGTGTATGTGTGGGGAGTGTCTTAATTTCTTCTGACTGGACAAAGTTGAGCAATTTCTTCTCAAAAGAAAGGAAACTACGCTGTCTGGACAATGTGGGCCACACAACCAAGGAACTTTAGGAGGTTGAAGCAGATTTGTCCCAAATTTAAGGCCAGCCTGAGCTAGTGTATAGTGCAAGACCACTGTGAACTACATAGTGAGACCGTATCTCAAAAAAAGAAAAAAAGGAAATGAAAATATATGACCTTCTTCCATAAACATAACAGAGAATTATAAGGTGTACACTTTAATCCTTTATCATAGCCAATTAAGAAACAGACACAGAAGAAACAAGATAAAACAAGGGAAAAGAAAAAGAGACACATATACAAGACACCTTGCTATACTGCTCATAAATTCTTGAAATATTTATATCATACCGGTGTCAAGTGCTGAAGATAATAATGTAAGCAAAATGGGGCTACTGTCTTTAAGAAGTTTACATTTCTAGCAAGGAAACAATAAGGATTTGTATTAGTTTTCTTTTGTTGTTGTAATATATCACCATTAATTTAATAAATTAAAACTCCCATTTATTCATTTATAGTTCTGTAGAATAGAAATATTCTATTAATGAGACACTGGTCTCATTAAACTAAAATCAAGGTCTCACCAGAGCTGTGCTCCTTTTTGAAGGCTATTGGAGTGGATTCTTTTCCTTGACTTTTCAGCTTCTAGAGATGACTCACATTCCTTACCCATGGCCCTCTTCTTCCATTTTAAAGCCAACCACACAATGCTTCATCAGGACTTTCCTTCCTAATATCTTTGTGTGACCGTTTCCACCTTCATTTCTACCTTTAAGATTACCCTAGACACATCTAGATAGTTGAGAGTCAACTGAATAGCAACTTTAATTCCATGTACTATTTTAATTCCTTTTGCTACTTTAGGTAACATATTCACAGTCGTGGGGATTAGGTTAAAACCTGGACATTTTGGGGCTGGGGATTTAGCTCAGTGGTTCCAGCGCCTGTCTTGCAAGTGCAAGGGCTTGGTTAGATCCCCGGTAACCACATACAACAATGCTGGGCATGGAGATTCATGCCAACCAGCAATCAGAACCACATACCACAGTGCCAGATATGGTGGCTCACGCCTGTAATCCCAGCACTCAAGAGGCAGAGACAGGAGGATTGCTGAGTTAGGGGCTGAATTTAGAACCAGCCTGAACTACAAAGAGAGACCTTGTCTCAAAAAACAAAAACAAAAACAAAAACAAAATCCAAAACCTGGACATCTTGGGGAAACTGTTATCTGCCTACAGCACCATTTAATTACAAAATATGTTAAACTTTACCAGCATTAAGACAGAATATGTGATACTCTCAATTTAAAGGAAGAGAGGTTTAATTTGTCTCAAAGTTTCAAGTGATTCAGTCCATGATCTGCAGGCTCTAAGGCAGGAACATCATAGCAGGAGTAGAGCAAAGAGGCTTCCTTCATGGTGGCTGGGAAGCAAAGCAGGGTAGCAGTGCCAGGGAGGAAGAGGCTAGAGACAAGACACACCCACAGCCATGCCTTCATGACCTTCACAGATGTAACCAGAGGTGCACCCTAGCGATATTCCAGCAGTGGATCCCGAGGCCAATCAAGCTGACATTCCACCCTATCCACTACACAAAATATACATTACACAACTGTTGGTTTAAATAGGGCTGTTAGCTTTTGTGCACAGTTCAGAGAATGTGATTTCTTGGAACTATCTTGAATTTTGTTTTTGTTGCCTACATGTATGTGCATCTGCTGTTCCCTTTGCCTGGGACAATACCTTCTTTATGAATTTTGAGGTGCACATGTTCATATACTAATCATCTTTTTTCTTTCTATAATGGAGTTTGAACTTAGGGGTTAAGCATGTGTACTGCTAAGGTATATCCTCAGCCCTGAAGTTCTTTTGCTTTATATTCTTCATTTCTGATTGATTGAACAATTTTGCATGGTGCTGGGGAATTGAGCCAAGGTGCGTTTGCACTGGGTTATATCCTTAACTCTCTTTGATTTTTTATTTTGAAACAAGGTCTCACTGAATTACTGAGTTTTCCAGACTAGGCTCAAGCTTGCAGTCCTCCTGCCTCACTCTCCCCATGTGCTGGGGTTATAAGTGTGCAACACTACACCTGGCTTGTTCTTTGTTTTTCAAGACAAAGCCTTGTCACATAGCCCAGGCTGGGCTTGAACCCAAGAGGCTGACAAGAGGATATTAAGTTTGAGGTCAGCCTAGGTTTCACAGGGAGTTTGAGACCAGCCTGAGGCACATTAGTGAGAACCTGTGTCAAAAAACAAAACTAGCTAGCTAACTAAATAAATAGACTTCTTTTGGCTCATAGTTTCAGTCCATGTTTTCCTGGTTTTGTTCCTTTGGGCTAATCTCACCACAATACATCATGACAGAAGTGTGTGATGGAGAAGACTTTTTCACTTTATAGTGCTGAAAAGCAAAGGAAGAAAAAGAGGAGAGGCCAGTATCTTAATATCCCTTTCAAGAGCATGTCCCCAATATCCTGACTTCCTTCTCCTAGGCCCTATCTCCTAATGTTGCCTCTACTCCCAATAGCACCACACACTGGGCACAACACTAATGCATGAGCTTTTGGGGAACATTCAAAATCCAGAATATAAGAAGTATTACTTTTCAAAATCTTTTTTAATTTGATAAGAAAAATTTATTGTTTTGTTTTTTATTAATTATTTTTGAGGTTAAAGTAAGTTGCTTTTTTTAAAAAAAAAGATATATATATATATATATAAAGTGAATTCTTTATGTCCTTTGATCTTACTTATTAGGCTTAGTGATTTGATTATAGGCCTGTGTGAGTCTTATTTGCAGTATGTTAAGAATTATAACATATTTATTTTGTGACAAATGTTTAACCAGATTTTTTTCTCTTTTAATTTTATTTTATTTTATATATTTAGGAATTTTAAATTTTTTGATATTTTCCTTAATGGTTTCATTCTTTAATGGTTTATAGTGTTACTATGTACTATTTGTTCCTTGGTTCCAAGAGGTGCTACAACCTCCAAAACCAAATTGTTGTGGTTTGGAAGAGTTTGCTTGTTATGAGGCAAGTTCTAGCTTGTGTATCATGAATCAAACAAATGATGAGTGCTGCAACAAACTTTTTGAATCAAAGTGCATGAAGTATCTAACTCACCAACTTTCAAAGTATTTGAGTGCTGAGGTTTGACTGTATTTAGGGAGGAATTCAATAATTAGAGAAACTTAGCCAGGCAAGGTGGTATATGACTGTCGTCCCAACACTTGGCTGAGGCAAGAGGATCCAAAGTTCAAGCCCTAGCTGGACAATTTAAGAATTTTGTAAGACATTGTCTCTAAATTATAAAGAACAAAAAGGGCCAGAGTTGTAGCTTGATGTGAAACCCTTGGGTTCAATCCCTAGCGTCACTAAAATAAATAATGAATAAATAAATAAATAATAAATAAATCAGGTCTTTCACTGCTTTGGTTAGGTTAAGTCCTAAGTATTTAATTTTTCTTGACACTGTTGTGAATAGTACTGTTTCCTAATTTCTTTCTGAGTGGATTCATTATTGGTGTATGAGAACAAGCTCAGAAGGCAGGCAGATCTCCATGAGTTCAGGACCAGCCTGAATTACACAGTCAGTCGAAGGCCAGCCGCACATACAGAGCAAAGCTCTGTTCAAAAACAAACACAAACTGTATATCATGACTACATCACGACTCTGTCACACAAGGGCTTTTAACATGATCTTACTCTACAAAACTGGGGGGTGGTGGTGATAGGGAGGGTAGAAAACAAATTCATGCTGAACCATAGAAATTAAGAAATAAAACAGGGAACAACAACTGAACTTCAGAGGGACTGAACATCATTCTTCCATTTGGGAACTTAATACAAAAAAACTATAGTTTGAGCTGCTAGTAGCAGGTGGTTGGAGTCCTCTTTGATTGGTCTTCAGGTTGGAAACTACTGCTTTAGTGCCAACTGGGAATAAGTTGCAAATGGAATAATTTAGTATGCTTTCCACTCATGCTTCTGTTCACCACCTCTCCCAGGAGCTCTTCCTGCAAATCCTCCTCCTGACCCCCACTGCTGTGGCCGGCACTGCTCCTTCATCACCACTACTTTTATTTCACATTTACTAGGCCCAACATGGCGGTATTTCTTTTTGCTAACTTCTTCACTGGCCCTTCTTCTTTAAAGGTAATAAAGTAGAATCCACACTTCCTGTTGGTGCGTTATCCACGGGAAACTGTGGATTCCACCTCACCAAACCCACCAAAATACAGTGGTACCTTAGTCACATACTTAATTTGTTCTATAATTTTGGAAAAGATGGTCAAGTTTGTATTTGTGTAGGAAAGATGGCGGTGGTCGTGTTTGTCACTGGATGCAGAGTGTGCAAACAAACAAAAGTTTGCCAAATGTTTCTGTTTGTGAACCAAATTGTTTGCAGACAAAACCATTCATGAACCAAGAACCGCTGTGCTCCTTTATTTTTTCTGTAGGTGTATCTGGACAAGGGTCACCAACTAAAAAACTTTTCATGGCTTTTCTATTTTCATGACTTTGGCCCTTTTAGGATCAGTGACACTCCCATTCAATTTTCGTACATTCTCCAACTCTCTTTAAGAGAGAAGGTCTCACTCTGTACCCCAGGTGGCCTCAAAGTCATGGCGATTCTCCTGCCTCAGCCTCCCGAGTACTGGGAATACAGGTGTACACCACCACACCCAGATCTCTGGTTCTTTCACCATCACGAAGTCAAAACACTTTGGTCCTCTCGTGATAGGATCTAATTCTAGAGTGTGCTTTACAAATGCACAAAATTTGCAAAAGTACTTTCACCCACTGAGCTGCTTCCCATCATCATTGCTGCCACTGCCACTGCAGCAGGCTTATCTCCATACAACGGTTCCTTCCAGGTAATGTTACTGCTTCTGCCACCACAGAGACGACCCTTCGCTGCCGTGAGCGGAACTACGCCGTTAGAAGTAAGCATAAACTTGAGCAGCTGTAGGAAAAGGAGTGTATCTTGAGACCATAATGTTAAGTGAAATAAATCAGAGACACAAGCTTAAATGCTGCATGGTTTCTCGCATACAAGAAACCTCAAATACAAATAAAGAGCAAAATAAAAAGTGTGTAAAGGGAAACAGGCAGATAGATCTTTAGCAAATGGGAAGGGGATTGATCAAGAGATGCAAAGAGTAGGGAGAGGAGAGAAGGGTAAAAAGAATTAAGATGTTTTGTTATGCACATTACAGCAACACGTAATCGTTATATACTGCAAATGTGGTAAAAATAATAAATATTTTAAGAGAATGTGGTTAAAAAATAACAAATAAGGGCTGGGGTTTAAGCTCAGTGGTCCCAGCACTTGCCTGGCAAGTGCAAGGTCCCAAGTCTGATCCCCAGTACCACATACCGCCTCACGCCTGTAATCCCAGCACTCAGGAGGCAGAGGCAGGAGGATTGCTGTGACACTACTTGGGCTACACAGTGAGCTCAGGGCCAGTCTGAACTACAAAGGGAGACCCTGTCTCAAAAGAGAAAGAAATGCTGTACTAATGATACATAGTGTAATATGGATGAACCTTCAACACATTATGCTACAACACAGAAGCATGCATAAAAGATTTCATGCATAACTTCATTCACATGAAATATCCAAAATAAGAAAATCTATAGAGACAGAAAGTAGGTTAGGGGTTACCACGGCCTGGAAGAGGGCATAGTGAAGAGTTACTGCTTAATGGTTTGAGAGTTTTTGTGTGGGGTGATAGAAAATTTTGCTATTATAATGGGGAAGATTGCACTGTGAATGTACTTCATGCCTGATGAGTTGTACATCCAAAGCTTGTTAATATAGCCAGGCATATTGGCGCATGGCTGTTATGGCTTGTGTCTAGATGTCCCCCAAAGCTTCATGCAGTCAGGCTGGATCTAGAGTACGTGATTGATTCATAGTACAACACTAGGATTAAGGGTGCACTGATTGATTTGTCACCTGTCCTAACCGTGGTAGCCCAGATGGAATATAAAAGGGGCAAAATGGTGCGGCTAAGAGCCCTTGCCTGCTCCGCTACCTTCGGCCTACTGTGAACTGTTTCTCCCGTGTGATGCCTGTCTACTGTGCCACCCTGCCTGGTAACCAGCCAGTTATAGACAGAAAGTTCTAAACAGTGAGCCAAAATAAACTTCCTATCTTTGAACATAGTATGTCAGGTATTTTATCTCAGCAAGGAGAAAATTAACAAAGACAATGCCCTCTCAAAGGCTGAGGCAGGAGGTGTGCAAATTCAAACCAAGACCAGGTAACTTAAACCTTTAGCAAGACCTTGTCTGTAGATAAAAAATGAAAAAAGGTCTGGAGATATAGGTCAGGGTGAAGGTTCCAGGTTCAATTCTCAGTACCACAAAAAGAGGCAAATTTTGTTATATACATATATATATACACACACACACACACACACACACATATATATATATACATATATATATATATTGTTGTTTTACATATACAGTTATATATATATATATATATATATATATATATATATATTCTTTTTTACTATAATATAAACATTTTTCTTTGAAAGACAAAATTAGGGCCAAAGATTTAGCTCAGTAGTTCTGGTGCCTGCCTTGCAAGTCCAACATCCCTCGTATAACCCCCAATAACCACATACAACAATGCTGGGCATGGTGACTCATGTCCATCAGCAATCAGTACTACACACCACAATGCTGGATGTAGTGGCTTATACCTGTAATCCTAGCATTCGGGAGGCAGAGGCAGGAAGATTGCTGTGAGGCTGAGGCTCACCTGGGCTACATAGTGGGCTCAGAACCAGCCTGAACTACAAAGCAAGACCCTGCCTCAAAAAAAACCAAAAACCAAAAAACAAACAAACAAACAAACAAACAAAAAAAACCAAAAAAAAAAAAAAAACCCAACTAGCCTGAACTACAAAGCAAGACCCTGCCTCAAAAAAAAAACCAAAAAACCAAAACTAAAAAACAAAAAACAAACAAACAAAAAAAAAACCAAAAAAAAAAACCCAACTAAAAAGACAAAATTACAGTTGAGAGCAGTATTTGATTATGCATAGACACATTTTCTTTATCCATTCTTCTGTTGTTAGGCATATAGTTTGCTTCCAAGATTTAGCTATTATGAATTGTGCTGCTATAAACATCCATATGCACACATTGTTGTAACAGGATTTTTTTTAAAATTGAAATCTTTATTGGTACATTACATATATACATCATGATTGCATTCAACAATGAGAATTTGTACCAGTATATGACACAACTTAATTCTCATTTTTTCCCATAACCCTGCCCACCCTACCACCCCACCCCCATATACATAAACTTTGTTTTCTTTCTTTTTTGTTATAATCTCATTATTTCTCCCCCTTCACTCCATTACGCTTTGAGTGTTTTCTATTTCACAATATATAACATACATTCTAGAATTCATTTATAGCTTTGTTTTCTCATACCAGAGAAAAAATATGATATTTACACATCTGTGACCTATTTATTTCATTTATAAGGATGTCCTCAAGGTACGTCCATTTAAGTATAAATGATTCAAACTTATCATTTTTTATGGCAGAGTAATACTCCATTCTGTAGAAGAACCACAGCTTTTTTATCCAGTCTCCAGTTGATGGACATTTGGGTTGTTTCCAAGATTTAGCAATCACAAACTGAGCTGCTATAAACATGGGTGCACATATGTCACTGTGATATGAGTCTTTTAATTCTTGTGTGTATATACTTAGCAGAGCGATGGCTGGGTCAAATGGGGCCTCCAATCCTAACTTTTTGAGGAATCTCCAAACTGTTCTCCACAGGGGTTGTATGAGTCTACAGTCCCACCAACAGTGGAGAAGGGTTCCTTCTTCTCCACAGCCTCACCAGCATTTGCCGTTGGCTGATTCTGAGATGGCAGCCATTCTGTGTGGAGTGAGATGAAATCTCAGTGTTGTTTTCATCTGCATCTCTCGAATGACTAATGATGTTGAGCATTTCTTCATATGCTTCTTAGCTGCTCTTACTTCTTCCTCTGAAAAATATATGTTCATTTCAGATGCCCATTTTTGAACTGGGTCCTTAAATTTGGGTGGGCTGATTTTTTTGAGCTCTTTATATATTCTAGATAGTAGGCCTTTGTCTGAG
>PVIR01009845.1:0-51649 GCA_004026965.1 Petromus typicus | reverse complement strand
TTTTTTTTTTTTTTGTGAGACAGTGGCTCACAACTGGCCCTGAATTCATTATGTAGCCCAGGCTAACCTTGAACTCACAGCAATCCTCCTGTCTCGGCCTCCTGGGTACTGACATTACAGGTGTATGCCAACACCCTAAAAATTTTCTGAAGACTGAAATGACAATAGAATTAATCAAATAATAGAATATTTATTTTAAAATTCCTAACCAGGAAAATTGAACAGTAGTCTAAAAGGTTTTGGAGGATATTGTTATAAACACGGAGATCCCACAGACATTCATAAAGTAGCTTACAAAAGCAAATCAGTTCTTACCACAATAAAATATTTCAAAAGTATACTAATACCTATTAGCAAAGAAGAACAATTAAATGAGCTCCTGCCATTTCTCATTCAAGAAAAGTCAATGTAATTTTCCTTTCTGATGTATAGTTGAAATGTTTCAAGACCCTTCGTTTTATTAAACCACTTTCTTTTACCTTCAGGAGCATCCTCTTGGGCTAGTCGTAAGAAAGCTTGCTCATTTTATGTGTAATTACAATGGCATCTTACTGGACTTTGAAGATATACTTCATGAACCAGCAAGATCATGGTAAATATCAATTTCCAAATAGAATAACATTTCTGTTACGGTTCCATTAGAAGCCATAGCAAATTTCACTATATTAAATAGGAAGCAGTGATTAAAAGGTCCTCTAACAATGTCTCTTCCTGGGTACTTGGGAGGAAGTCCATTCCAGAGCTGCAACTTGTCAAAGAAGAATCAGGCCTTGCTATGCACAAATAACATAGGGGCACAAATTTCCTACAAGGTCACCATTTGCGTCTGCTGTTTCCTGAAGTCCACATCCTCCTTTTCACACTTCAACTGTCAGCTATGATCTCCCTTGTTCCATTAAAAATATATCAGCACAGGGATTATTTCTTGTTTTAGGATTATTTCCCCCCTGAAAAGATCAGAGGTACTGCATAGACAAAATAGAGACAATTTCATGTCATTCCATCCCAGTATGGTAAGCAAGAATAGCCTCAGATAAAACGATGAGGTAAATATTTTTAAATCCTGCTACTTTTCTGTTCTCACATTCCATCATAAGTGGCTCCTTTTCCTAAAAGTTGAAGGTGCTCTGTTTCGGTACCTGTACTACAAAAGCTAGTGAGCTAATAAAAACACTCATGTGAGGACAGAACCATACAGAAATGTTTTAAATACAAATGTAGGCATTATTAATGGTAGAATTTCAAATTTAAACTACAAGTTACTTGGGGAGATATTTTTCATGGTTGGCTTTTGTTTCTACTACTCAAATTACACCATCAAGGAGAGTTCTCATTTCACCTCCATGTAAGAATAGTAGTGGTACCATGACGCAAGTAAGATTCAGAGATAACACCTAAAACAGCTCTCAGAATTTCTTTACATGCTCCTAAATTCAGTAACAAAAAAAGAGAAAAAGGAAAGAAAATCCAAAGGCCAAAATCTGTCCTGTTCTGCCCTAATTAGGGTTGAAAGCTGAAGAACTGTGTGGAATTTGAGATTATGGGCTGGTCGGCGCAATACGGACCCATATCATATTTTCAACTGAAAAAAACATCACGGTGTATTTCTTCTTCTTGGGGTAGAGTTGGGTAATCTGGAGAACAGAAGAGGGCCTGAGAAGCCGGCCACTGTGCTCCCAGCAGGGGAGTGCATAGCCCTGTAAAAGTGAAGCCACATGTGCCCTGGACACCCCAGGAGTCCGACATGCCAGGCATGTGCCATGTCTTCTGAGCAAAGTCACAAGTGGTGACAGAAACAAGCTCAAGAGAGCAGCAGCTGGTGAGGGGCTGTCCAAACCCTTCAGCACCCACATCTCACCACAAACTGCCCCCAGCGCTCAACATGGAGCTACAAGATTTGATGTTTTCCCTGAAGGGTTTCAGTCTCACTTTTGTCCATTTCCTTTCTCTCCCTTTATTTCTCTTTTTATGAATGGCGATTTTACCCAGTGACCCTGTATGTAGAAAGTATTTAACTTTCTTTTTGATTTTCACAGACCCTCACAGTGAAGAGTTTGCCTTGAGTCTCAGAGGAGATTTTGGATTTAGAATTTTTGGCAATGCTAGATCTGTGAAGGCAACTCTTGGAGATAGACAAATACATTTTGGATAAAGAGATGAGCATGAGCCTCTGGGGAACCAGAGGTGGAACATTATATTTTAGATCTAAAAGGTCACATCATAAAGCCTCATGTATTCAGAGGTAGGGATTTTGGAAGGTGATTGGAACATGGGAGTGCTATGCATGTAAGTGGATCAGTCCACTTTTGAGTTCATAACTGACTGTACTGTTCAGGGCTAGGGCCTGGTTAGAAGAACTGGGCCAAAGCAGACATGACCTGGAAGGGTGTACTCTTCTCCTCGGCTTGTACCCTGTCTCTCTCTCTCTCTCTCTCTCCCCCTCCTTCCCTTCCTAGCTACCACTGCATGAGTTTTCATCCACTATGGGCTTTTATTACGCCTTTTCTGCCTTGGAGCCAGATTACCATCAACTAAACCCCCTGAAACTGTGAGTCAAAGTAAACCTCTCCTTTAAACTGTGTCTGGTACTTTGTTCCAGTAACCACAAGGCAGATGAATAAGAAGATACTTTAGATTCTGATCTTCAGCTTTCAGGAAGTTCTGAGCATCTGGGGGAGATAAAAACCTCCTGTATTCAAACTGAGATTAATACACAACTCATCTTTAATAACAGGATGTAAGGAAAGGGGAGTTGGAATGGCCCTTCCTGGCAATGAAGGCATCTCTGTCAATCCCCCAGTGCCTTTTTTTTAGCCAAGAAAAGCTCTGCTTTCTTTAAAGCATAGGTATCTTTCACTCATTTTGATAATAAAAGTGACCCTCAAATTTACTCTGTTTTCCTCTGGTTTTAAATGCCTAGAAACTTGGAACAGAGTAACAACCTCAATTTTTACAAGAAATCAAGGTTTTATATTTTGCACATTTGCTTTTTTTCTCATTTTAATTTTTACTGAAAATGTATTTTAAAAAATCTATCTTGTCCTTTTACTATTTCTTTGCTTGTAATATGCTACTTTTAAAGCTGTTAGCCTTAAGCTACTTGTATATCAAGTGAAATGTGTAATGATCCAAAAGATGTGATTAGGAAAACATTTGTAGATCATGATACTGAGATATATCCTCCTTTACCTCTATCAGATAATTCCCTTTAGCACAAATATGAAGTGAAATATGCAGCAAGGTATGGTCTCAGAATTACCTTCAAAAGAATCCTGTGCAGAGTTTTTAACAACAATGCTTATTTTCAGCCTTATTTAAAATCTACAGTACTGAAATTTTGGGGTGCGTATCAGGAATATAAAGTTTAAATAAACAATCCTGATGATATGTATTAGCATATTAACATTCAAGTTAGAGATTCTGTGATCTAAAGAAAAGATCTCACCCTGTTAGAATATCTTTGACAAAAAGGTAAAGGAACTTTGGTTAGGATCTAAATTTAACTTGGAGGACTGGTCACGCCTTACATTATATTATCAATCAAATATCATAAAATTTCTCTACATAAGTTTGGTTAAAACTCCAGCTTCTGTAAATCCCATCTTCTAACTAGTGTTGAGATAATAATAAAAATGCAGTTTAGTTCAGTATCAACTTGGTTTGATCTGTCAATGAAGAGTACCTGTATACACAGACACCTTGGCTGCTAGCTGGATCCAAGCTCAAAGTTTACACTACTTAAACTGAAGGGTTTGAAAAATCCACTCAGTGTTCATAACTTTGCTCAACAGCCCAACTGAAAATCTGATCTGAAAAAACCTGCCTGGGATGAGAGTGAGCACACAGCACACCTGGCTGCAGACACAAAAGGGTAACAAAATATTGCTGTCACCTACACAACATTCTGTGCTTGTGTGGTGTGTTAAATTTTCATCATGATGCTTTTTTTGCACTTTATTTGCATAAAATATCATAACCATAGCCCCAAAGAAAGTTAGTGATATCAACAATAAAGCTAAGGAAAATTGAGAATCACAGTAGAGTTAAATAAAGAAATCATTGTTAAAGTCCTGGGAAAATGAATTTATGAGCTTGATTTTGGGGCCTCAGCACCAATCATTTGGTCTCCCATTATTTTTCATGGGAAAATGTGTTCAGTTCTGTTTGTGTTGCTCAAACATGAATTTAGAATTAACTGAGTTCGACAAGCATAGTATCACTTTATTTACAAAATGGAATTCAAAGGACAGCAAGATTTCTGGCTAGAGAGTCACTCTGATATGGCACAGGTATAAGTTATCTGCCAATGTTTGTCTATCTCAAAATGCATTAGCTCTGGGAACTATATCCTTGTTTTATGTACATGGTAAGATAGCATTCTCAATGTTGTAAATGGCTTGATACTATTATACAGAAACCAAGTTTTTCGGTGTCACTTGTTTTATAAGGACAAGAACTTTCTGGAATTAGAATAAAAGGACTGGTATCCTTCATCAAGACCTGAATATTTTTCCTAATTGTGTTTTCATTTCCACTTTGTATTTAGGTACTATGACTGAGAAAAATGTTTATGTACCCCCAAACAGAGACACAAATAGTAATTAAAGAGCCAAAAGGAGAAATTTTATTCCAGTTAAAAGTTGATAAAGGTTAATAACATTTACATTTGTAGCTAATGGAAATATTTCAGAGCAAAAATCTTATTATTGTTTTTAAATATTATGGTACTCTTACCTGCCAAGCAGCAATTCATTTGTGACCTGTTATTTCCAAGTTGGTGATCGCATCTCAGCCCAGGCTCACCTGTATTCTTACACATTTCTCCCAGAAAATTCATTGTGATGCACTATGCTAAATTTGTTCTGCTGATAAATCATCTACCTTTAAAAGTTGAACTTCAAATCAACTGAGAGATTATACTTTACAACTTTATGGGTATTTTTATAAGCTGTCAAAGTCATTTGTAGATTTTTGTCAAACAGCAGAGTGTAGTGTAGTTATTTCTAAGTGTAGTTTTATTAGCTATATGGAATCAGTTGACTCGCAATTTATCCAAGGTTCTTTAAATAAGCATGTCAGCTTTAGTTAGAAAAAAATTGATAGGACTTCCTACAGGTATTCTACCAGTATTGTATTCTTTGTGCTGTATTCTGGTTAGTCGCTAATTACATCTTTCATCCTCTTAACTGTAGTAATTTTACCATGTGCTCGAGGACACATTACAATGAGCCAACAATGCCAAGTCTAATAAAATGAACACACCAGGCAAGGTGAGCTATTAAGCAAAAAGAATAAAGTAGAATATAATGGAGGACAGAAAGATAATCCAGTTATAGGAATAAGTCAATACTTGTCAGTAATAACTCTCCATGTAAATGGTTTTGCTTCCCCAATCAAAAGACACAGATTGGCAAAAAGGATCAAAACACAAAACTCAATGTATACTGCATACAAGAAACACATTTAATCCAAAAATAAATACACATTAAAATCAAAGAATGAAAACCAATATTCTATGCTACAAGAACTGAAAAACAAGCAAGAACACCTACCTATGTTCAGACAAAATGGATGTCAATGCAAAACTGACTAGAAGAGGCAACGAAGGTCACTACATTTTGGTTAAAGTAACAATTCAATGAGAAGAGATAACAATTATAAGTATATAAGCACCAAACATTGGCATATTCAATTTCATTAAAAACAAAAACAATACTACTTGGCATAAAAGATGAGATAAACATCAATACAATTATAGATCACAATACCCTACTCTCACAAATAGGTGAACTACACAAAATGTTGACAAAGAAATATCAGATTTGAAGCAAACTTTCAAACAAAAAGACTTAGTAGATATTTCCACTCAACCCAGCAGAATATACATTCTTGGCAGCACCAAATGGAACTTTCTCCAAAACACACCACACAGTGGCCCATTAAGTATGCAAAAGTATCCAAGCATATTATCAGATAATAACACAACGAAACTAAAAATTAATAGCAAAAGAAACCATAGAAATTAAGCAAACAGGTAAATTAAACAATGTACTCTTGTATAATCAGTGGCTCACAGAAGAAATCAAGGAAGAATTTAGACAATTTCTAGGATCAAATGATAGTGGTAGTACAATTTACCAGAACATAAGGAACACAGTGAAAACCATCCTACGGGGGACGTTGTTAGCTGTGAATGCTCACATCAGTAAAACAGTGAGCTTTAATAACTTAACGTTGCACCTCAAGCAAAAACAAGAACAATCCAGTCTAATGCTTATACAAGGAAAGAATTATAAATATCAAAGAAAAATTAATGAAATTGAGACTAAATTAACAAAATAAAAAGTCAAAATTAAGAACTGATTCTTTGAAAGAATTAACAAAATAGGCAAACCCTTAGCTAATCTTACCAAGAGAAGGAAATAAGAGACCCAACTCAATGCAATTAGAAAAGAAAACATTGAAACATGACAGGAAATGCTGAATTCCAAAAGATATCACCAACTAACTGAAAACCTGTTCTACAATGTATTAGAGAATTGAGGAGAAATGGATAGATATGTTGATACATATATATCAAATCTGAATAAAAAAATTTTAAAAACCCAACATAATCTAATAGCAGACAATGAAATTAAGGCAATAACAAAAATTTGCCAAAGGAAAAAGTCTAAGGCCTAATGGATTCACTGCTGAATTCTATGAGAACCTTCAGAAAATATCTAATGCAAATTCTCCTCAAACTCTTTAATAAAATGAAAGGGAAGGAATACTCACAAAGCCATTCCTGGAATCTAGCATTACTCTGAGTCCAAAATGAGATTAGGACCTAAACAAAAAGATAACAATAGGCCAGCCTCTTTAATGAACATAGTCACGAAAATCCTCATCAAGATACTGGCAAACAGAATGCAGGAAATCATTGAAACAGTTTATATGTTATGACCAATTAGGTTTGATTCCAGAGATACAAGGATTTCCATATATACAAATCAATAAAAGTAATACATCACATACCCAGAAACAAGGACAAAAAACACATGACAATCACAGCAGATACAGAAAATAACTTTGGTAAAATCCCACATTAGGTTTGATCCCATAGATACAAGGATGGTTCAACATATACAAATCAATAAATGTAATACATCACATACACAGAAACAAGGACAAAAAACACATGAAAATCCCAATAGAAACAGAAAAAACCTTGGTAAAATCCAACAGCAGTTCATAATAAAAACCCTATAGAAAAATTGATGTAGAAGGACATTATATCAGTGTGATAAAAGCCATTTACGAGAAACCATTGGCTAAAATCATATTACATGAGAAAAAGCTAAAAACTTTCCCTGTAAAATCAGGAACAAGTCAAGGGTCTTCGATCCTGGATCATGTACATGGTGCACAATGTATTCAATACAGTACTCAAAACATTAGCAAGAGTAATCAGGCAAGAGAAGGAAATCAAGATATATTGATGAAAACAAGTTCAGCTGTCATTATTTGAAGATGACATAATCTTCTATATGAAAGACACAAAATATTCCACCAAAATATTTTACTCCTAGAATTAATAACCAAATTTAGCGATGTATCAACAAAATCAACACACAAAAGTCTATAGTGTTCTTAATAATGAACTCACTGAGATAAAAATTAGAAAAATACCACTTACAGTAGCATCAGCAAAAATTAGATACTTAGCTATTAACCTAACAAAGGAAGTAAAAGACTTCCATAGTGAAGGTTATAGAACTCTGAAAGAAAGAGCTTGATGAGGACCTCAGAAAGCGCAAAAATAAGTCTCTTTCCTGGATAGGTCCAGAACCAATATTGTCAGTCACACAATTTTAACAAAAGAGCCAGTGCTGGAGGAAAAAAATAGCGATTTTAATAAGTGAAGCTGGGAAAACAAAATGCAAAAGACTAAATGTAGAACATGGGCCATGTACTAAACTAAAATAAAAATAAATTTCAACATTAAAACAGAAAAAAAATCTAGCAGAAAATAAAATAGGGGAAGCTCTTAAAGCTATACCCAGAAGCAAGGACTTTGGTAACAAAATCCTGTTGCACACTAATATTGACTCAAAAAAACTGATTATATCAAATTAGGAAGCTCTTCTACAATAGAAGAAAGAATCAGGCCAAGGATTTAGCTCAGTGGTTCCAGCCTGAATTGCAAGCCCAAGGGCCAAGTTGGATCTGGGTTACCACGTACAACAATGCTGGGCGTGGAGACTCACACCCACCAGCAATCAGAACCATACACCACAGTGCGGGTGTGGTGGCTCATGCCTGTGAGGGAAGGCAGAAGCAGGAGGATCACTGTGAGTTCAAGGCTGAGCTCACAGCCAACCTGAACTACAAAGTGAGACCCTGTCTCAAAAAAAGTAAATGAAAGAAACAATTAACATAGACATAACCCACAGAATGAGAAAATAATTTTGCCAGTTACTCCTCAGATAAAAGACTAATATCCAGAATATATAAAGAAAAAATTACAGCCCCCCCCCCAAGTAAAAGATCCAATCAAAAATAGGCCACTGAAATGAACAGATATTTCTCAGAAGTACAAATGGCTATAAATACATGAAAAACTGCTCAATATTGCAGAGTATTAAGAAATGTGCATTAAAACAACACTGAGTTTCCCTCTCACTCCATAAGGAATGGTTATCATCAAAAATAATAAATAACAAATGCTGGCAAGGCTGTGGAGAAAACAGATCACTTCTACACTGCTGCTGGGAACACAAACTTGTCAACCACTGTGAAAATCAGCATGGAGACCCCTCAAAAACTAAAACTAGACATTCCATTTGACCCAGGTATTCATTCCCACTTCAAGGCATCTTCCCAAGAGAGTTACAGACATTATATCACAATGATAAATACATATCATGTTTATCATAGCACAACCCAAAGCAGATGAATCTTAGAAGTGGCCTACTTTATCTATCGGCAGTTGAATGAATAAAGACAATGTAATATTTACATATAATGAAACACTATTCTGTCATAAAGAAGAACAAACTTGAGTCATTTGTAGGAAAATGGATATACCTTGTGTCTGTGATATTAAGCGAAATAAATCAGACATATAAGCTTAAATATTATATAATTTCTCTTATGTGGGAATACCAAAGTATAAATAAATTAAAGAACAAAATAGAAGAGAATGGGAAACGGAGACAAATCTTTGTAAAAGGGAATGGAACCAAAAGATGAGGGATGTGAGAGTGAGGACGGAGGGAGGTAAAAAAATTGAATTGAGATGTGTTTGGTCAATGTGTCTACTCCCCACTACGCACAGGATCATTATGTACTGCAAACATGTGCTAATAAAAATAATAGGAATTTTATAACCTAAACAACTATTCCTATATGATTAGATAAGCAGAGAAGTACGCATTTATAATCAACAGATGTTCACCAAAGAAACTTTAAGATGGGAGCGTGTGATTTTCAGAAGGAAAGTCCAAGATAAAAGAAATAATAATGAGCAGAAAAAATGTGATATATGTAATTATGTTTGAACCAACATGGCTGATATAAGGTAATCATGTCTAAAAGTTTTTAAAATACTGAACAGTATCTAAGCAATAGTAAATTTTCTGACATTTCTTATGATGTTCAGAAAACTAACATAGTAACTATAGATTTTGGTCAGTAAAATGCACAGGGTGACATTTCAAAAGTAACCACAGAATGAACAGAAGTATATACATTTCAAGCCAAAAGAAAGAGAAAAATTAAATCAGAAAAACTAAGCAAGCACACCAAAACCTCAAGTAGCATTTTTAATTTACATGGTTTTCCTATTTTTATATTTTATCGGTATATATTTACAGTACACAATGCTTCCACTCCTTCTGAGGGGTTGGTTCATGCACCTCGCACATTTTAATCATTTCAACATTTTTCCTGCCTCACCCTCCCCTCCTAGCCCTCTTCCCGTTTGTCAAAGATCTATCCCTTGTTTCTTTTTATCTATCCATTATTTTGTTCTTTATATTTTGGGTTTCTCAGTTAAGAGAAACTGTGCCACCTGTGTTACATGCCACATATCTGATTTATTTAATATATGTATGCATATATCAGAATTCAGTATTTGATTTGAGAATTAGACAACAGATTACCCATAAAAAATGCTGAAATTAAGTGTTTATCTCACATGACTCACAAAAATCAATTCCCAGTGTATTTAAGACTATTACAGATGGAAAACATGTAGAACATTTTTATTGCTTTGAGTTTAAAAGAATCTCAGACAAAAAAAAAACTATTCATAGAAGGAAAAACACAAATTACACTAAACATAAGAATTTCTATGCCTGAATAACTATCAGCAAATAAAAAAATGGTAAGTTGGGAATAGATTTACAGTACATTTTACCAACAACAAACAATATATACTGAAATAAAGAGCTACTACAAATGAATAATGAAAAGAAAAATGATACAAATTTTGGCTTGTGATTGGTACAGAATCCAACCCAAAGCTTCTCAAAAGAAGGAGCATCATGATGAAAAATATAAAATATTGCCCAGACTCAGTTGTAACCAGAAGAAAATAAGACTGTAAGATCCAATTTTATAGCCACTTGACTACCACCACAGGATGGTAATAAAGATCTAGCAAAAGCAACTTTTTCATGCTCTTAGTGGGAATGTGATTTGATTTTTTCCCTTCAGAAAAATATGATGGCAAGGTTCCAGAGTTGAACATTCACCTGTCCTGCTACCTGTCACTGGATTCTAAAAGCAGGTCCCCTAAATCCATGATGGCAAAACTTCTGAAGCTTTCAGTCACAAAGAGCTCACCGCAGCACATGTGCTGTGGGGTCACCACCACCGCAAAGAATGTCTTATACCGTGCACAAGAGAGCTGTACCAGAATATCAACATCGGCATCTATTTTTTTTAAAGGGGGAGAACACCACAAAAGAAAGAAAAATAAATGAAATAAACAGTGTACAAAAATGTGGATGAGTCTTAGACATATGCTTGTGAGTGAGAAAAGCAATTTACAGATGATTATCATGCAATTTCCAAGCTTAGAAGCAGTTAAGCTGCATGATACATGGAAGAAAGAAATAAACACACAATATTACATGCTATTTATCCCCAGGAAGGGAGGGGTTGAGAGAGGGCAGGAATTCGGAGTTGTAGCATTACAAGGGAGGTTCTACAAGTTAAATTGGTGGAGATTTCTTAAGTGTGCATCATGCTTTACAACTCATATATATATTTCATATATATTCTACTTTGTTGTGTCTGAAATATCATAATAGAGTAAATGAACAGAATTAATGGTTCAAAAAGGAAGAGTTCTTTTTATTGACTCAAGTCCTAAGTCTACAATAAATAAATGAAGAAAAGTAGAACTATGAGGTTAGGTAAAATTATTTTGAATGTACAGGTACAAATTCTCAATGATGCATGAGATCATAATATACACCTAAAATGTGCCAATGAACTCAAAAAAGAAAAAACGTAATTGTAGGTTGAATAAAGTCTTTGTGTTAAGATATGTGATCATACTAGACAAAGTCAAGAGCTAAAAAATACTAAGATCTTGAAAAGCACCACAAACAGAATTTTGCCAAGAAGCTATGAATAGGGGCTTTTGCTTGGTTCATAGTCAAAATGGGATTGGACTTTAATCAGCTCTATCTGCTAATCACAAGATGCAACAGTCAGAGCAAAGGGGAAGTTGCTGAATGGAAGAAGTGGCTGTTTCTTAAGGAATTTCCTGGATGATGTTCTCAGTCTCTGCTTTACTGTACATCTGTGGGACGCTGCTTATAGAAGTACTGGTTTCTTCTCCTCTGCCTTTAAATCTCTCTGAAGTGCTCTTCTAGCTATGAGCACTAGGGGGAAGGCAGTCTGGGAAATGGAGTCTCCGCATCTAAGAAAGTGTGGTCATACTAAACTGACAACACTGACCCAACACGTGCTGAATAGTTTCTATCTGTATCTTCAGATCCACACTTTTCTATTGATCCTGTGTGCTTGGAGGCTTCCTGGCCCTGACTGCTACTTAGATTTAGTCATTTGCAAGGAACACACAAAAGAAAAAGCGGGGTGTAGTGATACAGGTATGTCATCCCAGCACTAAGAGAGGCTGAGTCAGATGGATCACAAGTTAGAGCTTAGTCTGAGGGATCTCGTATGTTAAAGGGACCTTGTCTCAGATACAAAATTTAAGAGGATTATGGATATGACTCAGAACAAAGGCCAAGAATTCAATCCCCGTCCTCTGTGGAGAAAGGGACAGGAGTAGAATGAAAGTGAGGTGGAGGAATTTCTTATGCTGACTCCTCTGCTAAGTTGTCACAAGTTAGATGCTTATGTCCGGGTTGGAGACCACAGCGTCTGCCCTCTCTAAACAGATACATAGTCATTCAAAGGTCTTCTGAGAAAAATGACGTGATCCATCTCCCTTAACCCTAGTCACACACCTTCTTACATGAAAGGCTCCTTAACCACCCAGGTTAAACCTTCTGTGTGTTTCCTGTTTAATCTCTGACTCACATATTGACTTTGAAAAAAAATCCTAAAGAATAAAGAAGGAAAAAATAGGGAAATTACAGGTTTAGGAAGGTTTCCCAAGGAGCATAATTTCAGAGGAGAAGCATCAAAATATGTTTGCTGTCAGAGATGAAGGCATCAAGACTGGACAACCCAAATCTTATATAACAGCAGCACATTTCTCCAGGAAAGAGTGTTCATCATCTGTTTGTTTTGCTTGTTCATCTTGTCAACAACAAAACAGAAAACACTGCAATTAAAAAAACAAAACAAATATGACTTCTGTTCCCAAATTTATGCAGTTATTTGTATGTCAGCTTCTGTCAGATTTCTGACATTTAGAGATTCACTTCCTCAAGTTTCATCAGGTTAGACTTTATGACATGAGAATACTGTATTATAACCTGAGAACACAGAAGGTTATTCAGAGTATTACAAATTACTTATTTTACATCTGTCAATAACTGACACTCATTAAAGAGTATTTCTATTCACATATTTAACAGGTTATATATACAATGAAAGCCTCAAATGTGCATTAGAAAAAGATATAAGTTGATGTTCAAATAAAAGAACACTGTTCTTCATAGGAAGGACAGTACTGAGACTCTGAAATATCTTCTAAATTATCAAATAAGAGCCAAATCTAATAGCATGTTTCACTAATCAAGATACTTGATTAGCAGCACAACTAGTTTTTAACCATTACAATTACAAAGAAATTGGTAAGTACAGAATCTCATCTTAATTAAACTATGTCTAAGAGGATCAGAAAATGAAGCAAGCAATAATGCTGACAAACAGAAACAGCTCATTTTTACAAAGTGCCTTTTTTATTGTCCTGGCTCATCACCTTGGTAACAGGAAGGAGAACAAACTGTCTTGAACACATGATGCTAAGATCCTTTCTGTCCAGGCACATGCTATGGCACGTGTCTCATTTCTGACTCAAGTGCAGGAAAGTCACCTGCTCTGATGTGCGGGCTCATTAGGAAGCAGCAGCAGAACCTCCATAACTGAAACCCTTTCATTCATTATTCAACATGAGTGTATTTGGTATAAAAGATCGCATGCACTCCGAACTTCTCTCTAAAATGAGAAATTCTTGTTTTTTGCAATGCCCAGCCATCTTCTACTCAACTGTGTGCTCTACTAGACATTTAAAAGCAGCAATATGTGAATTGAAAATAATAAAGTTTTAAAAATTTTTTCATCTTTTGATTAGTCATGTTTTACTAAGAAAATCTCTCAATACTGAATCTGTTTCTGGTCTGTAGAGTACCTGGCTTTAGCTGCTTAGATGGCTCAAAAGAACTTCCTCCAACTTAAAAACAAACAAACAAAAAATGACTGGTAGATGAGATCAGGAAAGTGATAGAATCTGGAGCTGAAATTACTCCTACAGTTGAATAGCATCCTCTGTGAGTCATTTCACAGAATTTGCCAACATATAAATGCTGTGTTTTGGGCTGAAATGGGAAAGCTGTGGTGTGATCTTGCCATCAGCAAGTAGATACTTGTTTTCATAAATCATGTACAAACTGACAATGATTTTACCCATTCATCGCTGATTTGATACATACTTAGAATGTTCAGGAAAATCCAAAGAGCTAAGATCTGATTATGTATTGTTTTCCTTCTGAGTAGTAAAAATTATAAATACATGAAATACTATCTAATCATTTGAAAATCTGCAATATTTATGCCCACAAAATGAAAAAGGACATGCTAAAGTAATCAACCATAAATGTGTATTTGCAAAAAACATCTCCTTAGTAGCCAGAGTATGGTATATGCCTATGAGCCCAGCAACTTGGGAAGCTGAAGCAGGAGAATTCTAGATTTCACCTCATCCTGGACAACTTAGTAAAATCCTGTCATAAAAATATTTTTTAAAAGAGCTAGGGATGGAAAAACTACATCTTCTTCATGGTTTTTCTATAAAATGGAGTATTACTCTGTCATAAAGAATGATAAGATTGAGTCAATTATCTTCAAATGGACATATCTTGAGGACATACTCAAGTGAAATAAATATTGCTCATTCTCATTGCTCTGCTATGAGAAAATGAAAATATCAGTGAGTTCTATAGTGTATGATAGATATTGTAAAATAGAAAATATTCAAAGGGAAATGGGGGTAGTGATAAGTAATGAGGGGAAAGAAAAAACTGTGATGATAAAAAAAGAGGAAACAAAGCTTATATATGTAGGTGGAGGGGGGTTGTACAGTGTATAGGGTAATGGGAAAAAATGAGAATTAAGTCATGTCATATTCTGGTACAAAATCTCAATATTGAGTATGGTCATGATGTATACATAAAACCTATTTCACAATTTAAAAAAAAAGCTAGGGATGTAGCTCAGTGGTATAGCATTTGTATCATATGTACGAGGCACTAGATTCAATACCTAGCAAAAGCAACAAACAAACAATTAAAACCTCATCACTCATATATCCATATGATCAGAAAAGGCACAGGCAGATCCTAGGGTTGGGGTGAACAGCTGGAGAAGGGACTAGCACTTTGGGTTTTCTGCACTGTGTTTGGTTTTTATTGTGCTGGGGCTGGAACCCAGGGCCCTAGCCACATCCTCATCACTTTTTTATTTTTTATTTTGAGACAGGATGCCCAGGAGCGGCTTACACTTGCAATTCTCCACCCCTCCCAGGGCCCTGGAATTACAGGGATGCGTCACCGCGCCACGCTCGGGTTCCTTATCTTTGAAAGTCTTTAGTCTAAAGGCTGGCCACCTTCATTACCATGCTGATGGAAAATTGCAGGTTACAGACTTGAAGGAAGGACAGATTTCACCACAAATGCAGCAACTGGAAAGTGAAGATGTCCCACAAAGGCGAGGCTTCGTCCTAGAGAAATGTCCGTTCCAATTAGGCCAAAGAACTGCCCAAATTTCTGACTGATCGTATGAAACACTCATGAACTGGAGAGACTGTAGAGTTCAGTAAAACTGACCTGAGACTTTAGCTTCTGCCCAGTGGAAATTATGAATCCGGTGCATTTGGCTACGTGTTAGGACAAAATGAGGGGGAGAACGTGCCAGGAAAACATGAGAAGCAGAGTTTCTACAGTATATATTTCAAGCTACATTATACTGTTCATCATCACTACAAATATGAAGAATCAGAAAAATATTCAAAGGAAAAGAAATCATTAGGGGTTGATCTATAAATAACCACGACATTCATATTTTTTATTGATATCTTTATTGGTACATTACATATACGCATCATGATTGTACTCCATAATGGGGATTTGTACCAGTATAAGGCACAATTTAATTCTCATTTTTCCCATAGCCCTACCATTTTTTTTTTAAAAAAAGGGATCTTAAAATGGCTCTATTAACTATCTTCAATGACTAAATTTTTAAAATTAGAAATCAAGTCACTAAACTGCTAAATAAAATTTTATTGTATCTTTTACCATGAGAAAAACACCTTCACTATGACTTGAAAGACTAGATTTAAATTGTAGTTCTTGAAAGGGAACCCTTGCTCACTAATGGACTGTCATATTAGTGCCACCATTGTGGAAAAACAGTACAGAGCTTCTTAAGAAAAATTAAGATGGCGCTATCACATGATTCAGTAATCCTATTACTAAGTATCCAGAGAAATAAAGTTATCACATCAAAGAGATATCTGCATTCCCATGTTTATTGCACTGTTATTCACAATAATCAAGACAAAGACTTGATCTGGGTTCACCAGAAAATGAACGAATGCAGAAACTGTGGTACATACACAATGGACTATTCTTTAGCCTTTAAAAGAAGGGAGTTCTGTTATTTTCAGCAACATAGATGAAACTGGACAGTGCTAAATGAAATAAACAAGGTACACAGAGACCAATACCATAATCTCACTTATAAGTGGAAACCAAACATTTAACTCTTAGAAGCAAAGTAGACTTGTAGTTACAAGGAGCTGATTATGAGGTGGGACGAATTGCAGAGATGTTGGTGAAAGGAGGCAAAATATCAACTAGACAAGTACAGCATGGATCCTAAAAATAACAGCAATGGAATATACTCTTAAAAGTGCTGGGAGTTGATTTTGTATATACACATGCACAAATAAATATGTGAGGTAATGCATGCATCTGTTAGATGTAACCATTCGACAGTGTGTATGTGTATATACATAAACATCATATTGTACACCACAAGTGTGCACAGCTTTTGTCAAAACATAGGGAGAAGGCAAGCAAGCATCCAAGGAAGGAAGGAAGAAAGGGCAGGAAGAAAGAAGGAACGAAGACACAGATAGACAGCTACCATGGATTCCTGCCTCCTGGAAAAGAAGAGGGTCAGAATAGATCCTTTAAGTGTGGAATGCAGGAATGCAGGACCACTGGCTGGGCACAATGTGAAAAAGATCACAGGAGACCTTGGGCTTTGGATTGAGACAAACATTTCAAGCCCTTCAAATTCTACTTACCTGGAAAAAAATCACTTACCCTCTCTGTGTTCAGTACCTATATCTGTAAAATGGGAATATGACTAGCTTTTGGTGTTTTATAAAGATTAAATAAAAAATATGTACAAAATAAGCTGTCAATTTTCCCTGTTATCATTTTTATTTTTCTTATGACTGTTACAATTATTGTACTATCATGACATTTCTACTTCTCTGAAGGATTTTCATCTATGAGTCTTTTTAAGATCTAAGCTGCTAGCTTTTAAGAACCATATAACATTATAAAAAAAATCATTGTGGTATAGGAGCTAAATGCGAATTTTTCAAATGCTTATCTTCCAGATAGTAAATAATGCGTGTCTTTGCAATCATCATAATGAATGAGAGTGCTTACGCTTATTGAATATCCATTAAATACCAGGCTCTTGGTCTAAAATTTCATATATGATATTTCATTGAATATTTTAATAAATATTTAAACCAAGAATCTTTACCACCTTATGGATGAAGAAATTGAAGTTCAGAAATTGTAAAGATCACACTATTAAAGAATAGGCAAATAGAAATCCGATTAAGTGGCTTTCAAGATTTTTTTTCAGATGGTTTGCAAATTGCTATCTATTATTAGAAATGTCCTTTATCAGACTCATAATTTAAAGAAAGTTATTCTTTTTTTCAGATCCTTTCTGGTAATGATCCTAACCCCACAGAACATGAGCACATAATTACATACGCATAATGGAAGATGCTGATCACCTCTAAAGGTGTGATGTAGGTCTGCTTATTCCTCTCTGCATGTGCAGAAATTCCTTTACGGGTGAAAAAAAATATGAAGGAATGATTCAAGTTGAAGACAAAGCCTGAGGAAGGGAAGTTCTATAGCAGGTCTCCTCTTGCAACAGTATTTTAAGAAAATAACAGAGGAGCACAGTGAAACTACAATGAAAAGGCTTCAGGGTTATAACTGCAGAAATGCAGGACGTCCACCCTGTTCCTTCTGACTTATTTGCATCACCTCTTGTCTCTCATATGCGGCAGGTCCTATATCCCATGTAGCCTTCTTTACATCTTGTCTACTTTATACAACATAAAAATTTATATAGCTTGTCTTAACTGAGTTTAGGTTGCTTGCATATCTCAATGGCCCAGGAAAAAGCCAAGTCTCCCTCAACAGGTATTTCCTTCAAACCCCCTCTTTTGTCTGAGGTTTCTTGGCATGCCCACTGAATTGTTGAGCAGATATCCAAAGAAGTAAAGGTGGGGAGAAAAGCACTTGGGCAAATAAACTACATTTGAACTTCTTTTCTTGTCCCTCTTAGCTTAGTGGTTTTCTGAAAGTCTACATCCACTCATGCTAATACTAGCCTATCCCTCTCTCCTACTCAATCATCAATGCTAGGAAAATGAGGAATCAGGTTGATATTGGCTACCACTCCTTTCTTAGAATATAATACACAGGCTTCATTCAGAGTGAAGTCTGAGTCTGTGTTTGTTAAATTAATAAAAGGATATATAACTGAATGAATAGATAGATGGGGTCAGACAGTACTTTGTGTAGGCAGATTCGAGTTCCCTTAAACCCTGCTAGAGGGTCGTAAAGAAGGAATGTGATGTCTTCATTCTGCCAGCTGGGCTCATGGGGGGATGGGAATTTTCCAGACAGAAGGGTATTTAAGAACTATTTTTAGGTCTACAAGGAATGAGGAAGGTTGGGTTGGACTAATGAACTGACAATTGGGCGCAGCAGTGTCCACAGGCCTTACTGCTTTGAGCTACATGTTTACTAAATCCTTACTGTGCTGCCATCTGGGTGGTGAGGTCTTGGATGATTTTTTTTTTTCCTCTTCCTACATTTTTTTCTTAAAGTTGTTTAATGAGTTTGTATTTTGAACTGGAAAAAGTGTGACTCATTGATAGCATTTATTGGGCACCTGCTACCGGCTCAGTTTCATGACAGAATCGGGGGAACACAAAGAAATCAAGAGGCATGTTTCCTGCCAAACCTGAACTCAGAACTTAATTTTAGCCTTTGAAGGATCCACCCTGTTATTTAGGGGCGTGTGTTGCTCAGATCTCTGCATGGCCTTTTCTTTTGATATTAGTCTTGATATCAAATTGGTATAAACTTGATTTTCTTATGTAGGAGATTTCAAGCCAAACAAACAAACAAACAAACAGAAAAACCAACAAAAAAAACCCAACAAAATCAAAAAAGAAAAAAAGGAGTGCCTCTCATGTTTGCATAACTGAAAGACAGACTATTCTTGTATTTGTAAAGCAAATCTGGAGCAAATTAATTGCAGATTCTATGGGTAAAGAGGATTCTTAAGGAAGTCAATAATTAATGGCTTTTTAAAGATGGACTACTTTTTATTTAAATATGTTCTTTGAGAGATGTTCTCCATTTTCAGCTGAAACTATGTTAACTGGCATTGAAATGGCAGTGTTAAAATCCATGGCTCAGTTGATAAGAAAGCTATGCTGTGTGGATGGATCTTTACAGTCTCGGACTTAGCAGAAACTCAAGAGTTTCTAGGGAGTGACAGGATAATACATGTCCTGCTTTAAGAGAAGGGATACAGCTAGAGAAAGGGTAGTGCTAACAAGAAAATCAGACCCTTTATAGACTGCCATGAAGCAGAAAGAGAGAAGCCCACAGTGTGGACGGGCTGCATTGAAATAGCAGTTTGTATCTTCTGAATTCAGCAAAGAGGAGTTTTAAACTTAAGTGGGAAAAGTAGATGTGTAGGAAATGTAGGCCTGTATTTCTATGGAAGTGGAGGAGTCTGTTTTATACACGTCTCTCACGGGGATCTCAAGGAAGGAGCAGGATATGAGTGGGATAGAGGAAAACTCTATCAGGCACAGAGTGATATATACCACATGCTCTCATTTATAAGCACAACCTTAAAAAATCGATCTTTTAGAAGTACAGAGTAGTGTTTATCAGAAACTAGAAAAGGTGGGGTGAGAGACACAGGGAGGGAAAGAGGATGGTTCATGAGTACAGACAGGCCATGGTGTAGGTGGAATGACTTTTAGTGTTCTACAGGACAGAAAGATAACTATGGTTCACAACAACTAAATGTGCACTTCAAAATAGAGCGCAGAGGGATTTTAATATTCTTCAAAAAAATAAATGATAAGTGTTAAAGGTAGTAGATTGATTAATTATCCTGCTGTGCATTGCCCATTGTGCACATGTACTGAGAAGTACAACTTTTATACAGCAACTAAATACTTTTAAATAAAAAGCATTGAGATATGAACTCTCCCTGACCCTATCCATCTCATGAGACATGGTAAGCCAGTTTCTCCTTTCATTAGCGGGACCAACTATGACAACATTCTTTCAGCCTAAATATTTACAATTCCATGAACAGAAATGAGCAACTGAATCGAAATATTTTCACACAATAGAAAGTACAAGTCCATGTGTGTCGAAAGGACATTTTCCTGACATGACTGTAAATCACAGCAGCCCTCACCATGCCCTCATCACGGATATCATGCTTCTTGTTTTCCAAGCAGTCTGACTCATCCAGGGGTCAAAAAGCAGGATCCAGTCACTCAGATATAATCAGGGAGCTGCTTTACCTGTGGCGCGTCAACAGACTTGCCTGTGCTGATGCTCTTAAAGATATTAAAAGGCAGGTTTTATAATCATGCCTAGCTAAGGACTTTTTAATGCTGGCTGGAAAAATAAAACATAAACTTTTTTTAACTTCAGCATCACAAAATAAGAGAATGGTACTTAATGATGAGATTTACTTTCAAAATATTAGATCTACTTAGGAACATAACCAGCTGGGGTTTGCTTTGCCTTGTTGTTATTTTTAGTTTAGCAATTTGGCTTTCATTTCTTTTCACAAGAGATTAAGAAGAGAAAATCTGAAAGAGTATAAGTCCCCCAAAACACTGAGGAGTTGCCTTGCTTGGTAAATCCCCTAATCCCAAGAAATAAATTAGCACTTGTCAAAAGAGAAACGGAGGCCTGACACTCAAGAGCCTTCTACCATAGCTTCCCTCAGCACTTCCAGAAATGGCATACCTATCTCCACACTCTAAACCTACACTGAGAGCCCTGATCCAAGATATTCAGATATTCAAATATCAGTGCTCAAGGGACATGGAAAGGAGCCACTTTTATTTTAAATTCCCATTGCATATTGTTTGCTTCACCTAATTTTGTTGAAATCAGCAGGCTGTCAGTAGGGTACAACCAGAAATGCCATGTGGAAAAAGGCATGTTGGATTAAGAAAACAGCACTGGGAATATTTATTGAATTCTCAACATTAATATATGTAATTTTAAAGGAAAAAATGTATACAGGGGAGTGCAAAAAGCCAGAATTCCTCCCTAACTCCTTTATTTATGTGACTTAACCATAAACAGAGCTCCTCTCACTGACTCTAGAGGAGCTCCATGAACAGAGGCCAAGAGGAGATCATGACGGGCTTCAAAATCTAACCTAACGGGCTGCCCAACATTTGCACTAACTCAGCCTCACTTGAAATCTTTGGTTTGGGAAAGAAAAAAGAACTTGACAATCTGGCTAACATCTGGTTTTCTGGCATAAACTTAAGACTTTGCTGCAGCTCTCAGATTTAAGATGCTATGGAACTCCCTGTAGATAATGTATGATCTTGGAAGGTTGCATGAGGCAGATGGCTCTCCTAAATAGAAAAATCTGGCTGCGGGAGGCTAGCACCCAGAGAGCTCCCTCAAAGGAGCAATTGTTCTCTTCTCCAACACCTACTCTGCCAACACCATAGGAAATCACTTATTATTTGTTATTCACTTTTAAAAATTGAAATAATATTTGAAAAGCAAAGAATTCACTTACAGTCCTTTGTCTCTTCATCCGATTTCTCAGTTGATCAGCACATTTTACATAGCTCATTCTTAGAATTCAAATGTATTCCCTGTCAGACTCTTTACCACAATAGTTTTATGATTTAATTACTTTTATTTTTTTATAATAAAAGATCACTCTTTGCAGTTACTATATTAATTTCATCTACACTGAAGTTTTTGAGCTTTTTCAATCAATTACACTTTTAATTCATCATACCTATTTCTCGTTGCATAGAACGCACAGACTGAGAAGCACCTGGTAGGTAGATGCCTTCCTGAATGCCTGTTTACCATGCAGGCTATGCTATAATCCTTTTCTTCTCATCTTTGGAAGTGGTGTATTGTGGCTTGTGTCTAGATGTCTCCTGAAGCCTCATGTACTCTTTTTCCAAAGTGGCTGAATCTGAAACGTGTGATGCTGAGATTAACGGTATTTGATACAAAACCCACAACACCTGAGTGATTGTTTTGGCATCAGCCTAATCTGAGTAGTCTAGATGGGATAAAAAGAAAAAGCAAAAAGATATCGCGAAGGTCTCTTGTTTATTTTGCTGTCTTATGCTGTCATAAACTGTTGCCCTTCAGCCACCTTGCCTTGGAGCCAGCCAACCACGGACTGAAACCTCATCAAACTGTAAGCTAAAGAAACCATCAAACTCTTCTATGAGAGAAAAAGTAACTAACATAGAAATTTGATACTAGAGAAGTGGCATCATTGCTGTAACATTACTTGACCATGTGGCTCAAGAGTTTGTGGAAAGGGAAAGAGTTAGGGAAGATTCAGAGATGCTGGATAAAGTAGAGCTGGAATACCTTAGGGTATCTTGTATCAGTGATTCCAGTCATTGGACAGAAGATCAGAAAGCTGGTAAAGGCCAGGCTCTGGAGGTTTCTATGAAACAGTCTGCGCTGGCTGTTGGACTCCAGATGGTATGTATTATGGCCTGGCAGAAAGCTTGCCTGCATTTTGGTCATGTCCAGACACTTTGCTCGAGATTGAGATTAGGAGTGGTGGACTAATTCATCTCACAGAACGAATTTGGAGGCAGGCTAATGTGTAGGCCTTTGGCATGGCTACTGTTGGAGACTTTTATCCAGATCTATGTTGAGAATTAAAAGCAAAAAGCCCAGTAGAACGATTCCAAATGTTTTGAGTTTGGCCAAAAGGGAAGCTACAATAAAGATGTGGACTACAAAGACAGATCAAGGAGATCTTGATTGCTGAGAAGGAACAGAATAGAAAAGATGTCCTGAGGGCATCAGGAAGAACATCAGGACTCCACCCTTCGCAGCCCCAAAATGGCAAATGTGAAAGAATGTGCTGTAAGAAGAGAACCATACATGCACATAACTAAAATCAAAGTGGATTAGAGACCTGAGTATTAAAACAGAAACATTAAACCGGCTGCAAAACAGATTAGATAGAATTTTGGGGGGACATTTGCACAGGGAAACACTTTATGAACAAAACCTCTCCAGCACGAAAATTACCAGAAGGAATCAACAATTAGGATCTCATCTTACAACAAAGCTTCTACACAGCAAGAAAAACCACCAGCAGAGTGAAAAGACAACCGACAATATGGGGAAAAAATTCTTTACCACCTGTTTCTCAGACAAAGGGCTATTATCACTATCTAGAGCTTTAAAAAAAAATCAGCCCTCTCCCAAATTTAAAGACCCAATTCAAAAAAGGCCATCTGAAATGAAAAGGCATTTTTCAGAGGAAGAAGTAAAAGCAGTTAAGAAGCACATGAAAAAATGCTCAACATTGCTGGTTATTTGAGAGTTGCAGATAAAAACAAGATTCTATCTCACTCACAAAGAATGGCTGCAATTTCAAAACTAACCAACAACAAATGCTAGCGAGGCTGTGGAGAGAAAGGAACCCTTCTCCACTGTTGGTGAAAATGCAGACTACTGGGGCAACCACTGTGGAGATCAGTGTGGAGATTTCTCAAAAATTTAGGATTTGACGTCCCATTTGACTCTGCTATTCCCCTGCTAGGCATATACACAAAATAATTAAATGATTCATATCATAGCAACATATGTGCAACCATGTATATAGCAACTCAGTTTGTGATAGCTAAATCTTGGAAACACCCCAAATATTCATCAACAGGGGACTGGATAAAGAAGATGGCGCATATATATATATACGTATGTATATATATATATACATATATATATACATACGTATATATATGTATGTATATATATGTATATATATGTATGTATATATATATGTATGTATATATACGTGTGTCTACATATATACACACATATATGTATACATATATATGTATGTATGTGTATATGTATACATATGTATATGTATACACACATATATGTATACATATATACATATATATAACACATATATATGTATACATATATATAATATAGAGTATGATTTGACCATAGAATGATAGATCTGAGTCATTTTACTCAGAAGTATGTACCTTGAGGACACACTCACAAGTGAAATAGAAAATATTCATGTCATGTACTGGTACAAATTCTTGATTTCAATTGTGAAAATGTGTACATGAAACTTACCAATAAAATCATTTTAAAAAATAAAATAATTAAAATGAAAGAAAGAAGGAAGAAGAAGAGGAAGAGGAGGAGGAGGAAGAGGAAGAAGGAAGGAAGAAGAAGAAGGCCCCAGGACACCATATTCCAGAATGGCAGCAGCCTAGAGAATTTGTTCCCGGTAACTGAGTTCAGAATGCTCAGCAATCCAGGTACTCCACCTCTTATTTCAAGAGAAGCAGAAGACTGACTACTACTGCTCCATCTGGCCACAGACGTTGGCATCACCCATGTGGCACTAGTTTTAGGTGCATGCAGAGTGGAAGAGGCGTGTTATCAGGAAGGCTTCCACTCAGATTTCAGAAGACGGTCTGAGGGGCCAGGCAGTGTGCCTCTGAGAGGTCGCCGCATGAAACTGAGTACGAAGTGGAAGGTTCAGTGGAGACCCTAGAAGTTTAGAGAAGCCAGGCACATGGATCCTTTGAGGAAAACTTCAAGGAGAGAGCACAACTGGCCCAAGAGAGGCGCAATGGGAGCTACAACCATCTGCAGTGCCACTGGGCGCAGCCACCTGGGCCCTGTGGAGTTCACAACTGGCCACAGATTGGTGGCGATACTGGATGTGGAACTGCGGGACTGAAAGGTTTCCCTGCTATGTTCTGGACTTGCATTTCTTTTATCCTCCTGTTTAGAACTCTTGGAATGGAAATGCCTACCTTGTGCCACTGAATGTTGGAGGTATTTAACTTTCCTTTCATTTGTACAGGGACTTGAAGCTAATTATGCCTTAAATAATATAGATTTTAGATTTGAACTTTTCAGCCATGCTGAAACTGTTAGGACCTTGGCAACTCTTGGAGATGTACTAATTGCCTTTTTCATAAAGAATGTATATAAGTCTTTGGGGGGTGAGGGGTGGAATGTTGTGGCTTTGGGTCCCCCAAAACCTCACGCAGTATTTTTCCAAAGTGGCTGAATCTGGATTGTGTGATGCTGGGGTTAAGGGTATATGATTACTAAACCATTAAACATCAGTCATTGGTATTTGCACTGCCCTTTCCCTGGTAGTCTAGAAGTGATAAAAGCGGGTGCAGAAAGATCTGTGAAGGACTCCTTTTGTTGCTCTTGCTACCTTCTGCCCTCCATGTTGTATCTCCTCTTCAGTGCCTGTCTGCCATCGTTCCTGCCTTGGATCCAGTCCTCTACGAACTACAAGCCAAATAAACCTTTTGCACTTTAAGTATCATCTGTTTTGTCTTAGCAGTCAGAGAAAAGTAACTAAGACAGGAGGATTGAGGCTATTTGTAAGTAGTTTCCTTGCTCATTCTTATAATTTAGAATAAATCTGTCTCCTAGAAGATTCTGCTCCTTAGCAGAAAGTTTTGTTATTTCACCTCTCACACTCTCAGGCCTCTGTCAGTCATACTTTCTAGATTTATGGTCATCTATGTCACTTTCCTCATCAAATATTTGTGTTGGAACAAAAATTTTTCCTCTTATAACTCATTGTTGTCTCTTCATCTTTTTAGTTTTAATAATCCATTTCTCTTTTCCCCTCCATTTTTTTTTGTGGTTTTTGATGGTGATACTAGAACTGTTACACTGGTTATATCCCCAAAACTTTATTTTTAATTTAATTTGTTTACAAATCACTACATTGCCCTGGGTGGCTCAACTTGCAATTGCACCTCAGTCTCCTGGAGTATTGGGATTACCGTCTTGCACTCCTTCCTTTTATTCTCTTTCTTGCTGAATGCATTTGAGGAAAACAAGTAGGGCTCAGTTTACTCATCTTAGGTGTTTATATTTCTTCTCATTGCATTACTATTGCCTGCAGAATTATAGGACTCAATGTTGCCCTTTAACCAACATAATGTAGAACTTGCCTAAATCACAAGGCATGTGCACCCAAGAACTGCGTTAGTCAGGACATGGGTGAAAACCAGAAACTCCACAGGGGCTAGCGGTGTGGGTCAAGGGCAAACTACTCGTCCAATATAAGTAAGGCCCTCTTTAAACCCTGGTATAAGAGAGGAGAGAGAGTCAAACTATTCAAAGAGGGTAAGGAAAGAAAGTTACTGGCTCACACAGCTGGGAAAATGATAGGAAAGAAAGAAACTGTTATCAGGTCTTTCATTCCTTGCCTGTACTTCCTTTGTCCTGGTGGCTTTATTTTCTCCTCTTAGACAAAGGTCTTTACCATGTGACAGGACATTCGGCTACTAAAATCTCCTCAGCTGCCCAACTTCTACCATAGAGAGGAGCAAATTATCATCCCCAACTCTACCCTGCAACCTGTCTGGCCAGAACACTCATTGGCCTACCTTGTACCCAGGGTCACATCCTCCTGTCTGTTAGTCCACTATTACAATCCCGGGCCCAGGGATAGGATCAGAGCCCACACCAGATCCCACTGTTTGAAATAAGAGTAGGAGTGGCACCTCTTAAAACAGAGTAAGTACTTCAGCACCGCAATTTCATGGCATGTGCCTAAAAGAATCGAACATGGGCTTTGAAAGCGATGCCACTCGAGTGCATATTCCCCATAGCCAACAGACAGAAGCATCCCAAGTGTCCACTGGTATATGAGTGCTTCAACAAAATGTGGCATAAATATTTACAACAGGATATTTTCCAGCTTTAAAAAGAAGGGAAATTCCAATATGCTCTACAACATGAGGCACCTGGAAAGACATCAAGTGAAACAAGCCAATCACCAAAGGACTTCAGAATGACTGAGATCGACACACTTTTATTATCCATATTTACAACAGAAATAGTTAAAAAATAAAGAAGCAGTGCTATTCTGAAAAGGACAAAGTCATAGTCAGATAAAATAATCAATAACCATTCCAGCTGCAAATGGAAGGAAGATTACTCATCCTACTATGAATGTGAAGGGTCATGGTGAGTGGTGTGCAGAGGAACCTGATATTATAGTAAGAGAAGGAAAAGATCTGGCTGACCTAATTTCACATGATCAAAGCTGGAGGGCAATAAAATCACCAAAGCCAACAACAGCTTCACACCCATCTATGACCTTCAGCTCCTTTGCTTTAGCATGTAGGAGCAGAGGCAGAGGAATGAAAAGCAGATTCAACTTTCATTCCAAAGCCTGATTCTTTAATACACACTCTAAATAATTTAAATAATCACCACATTCAGGGTAACCAATAGACGTTAAACATATCAACACTCTATGATTCAGTAATTCCCTCCTCGGTATATATTTCAGAGAAACTCTTACTTATATCCATGAAATGGACCAGAAATCTTTCTAGAAATGGCAACTGGAAAATAACAGGATCAAATCAAAGTGGTTCTTGACAAGAGAGTGGCTAAAGATTGAGAGGTTGTTGAATAAATATGTGTGTGTGTATACACATATATATACACACACAATACTATGCAGTAATCAAAATCACTGAACTGTAGCTATGACATCAACATGAACAGAGCTTGTAAGAATAATGCTGAGCAAAACAAATTATGATTCACTTACATAAAGTTCAAATCCTGCATGCTAAAATATTACCTCTGTAATCACACAGATAAAATAAAGCTTCAAAGAAAAGTAAGAGGTAGCAATAACTTTCAGGGTAATAATTATCTCTAAGTAGATCCAGAATGGAAGGACATTCACTGAGCTTAGGAGGTATCGGAAATCTATGTCTTAAACTGGTTGGTAAAGCCACGGGTATCTAATTTATTATCAAACTGTACATATATGTTACAAATACATATTCTACAACATCATAGGATATTTTTAATAGAAAAGCTTGTTTTTATAATGCTAAATAAAGAGAAATATTTTCATGTGTCTCATTATGCTGATGCTGTGGAACTAAATGATTGTTTAGAACATATTATATTCTGGGAGGCTGAGGCAGAAGGATAAAAATTCAAGCTCAGCCTGAACAATTTAAGCTTAGAAAGAACCTCTGTCAAGTAAAAAAAGAGCCAGGGATACAGTTCAGTGGAAGAGCCCTAGCTTCAATTCCTAGTGCTTAGGGAGAGACTGACCAGCAGGCTGGCAGACAGACTGGACTCTGGTGAGCTAAGTCAGTTATCCTATTCAAGGATAGATTTTATTTTGTATTTGTCTTTTCAATGTATTTTTTTTCTGACACCTACACAGAAGTAAACAACAAAACAGAATAACTGAAAATACTGGTCAGCATTTGAAGGCACTGTCCAATAGGCAAGTAGAGTCAGGCTATGAAGTTTACAGGAAGAGCTGGGAAAGAAAAAAAATACATATCCAGAGAACTGATAAAAATATGTCCTCATCTGAGTGCTTTATTGCTTGTAATGGATGGTTCAAATCACAGCTCTCAGTGGGTTATGTAAAGCCTTACCACAAGAGGGAAAATATTTCTGATCAGAACACTCCCCAGGTTACCCACTGAGTTCTGTTTACTCAGCTTATTTGAAACATTTGCAGGGAAGGGGGCACAAAATTTACACAGAGAAAAAGGATCAAAGCTGTGATGTGAATTTCTCATTTGACTTAGCAAACTGGAACATGCCCTTGCAAAATAATATTTAGATATTAAAGCTCATGGTACTGAAATTATCTTTGTCTTCCACCAAATAGAGTGGTAAATCTCTTCTAAAATTTTTGCCATGTAGTTTTGGACTGAAAGATCTTTGCTAGAATTTTACACATATTTTAAAAAGTCTTACATGAAGGATTAAAAGATAAGTAAACTAGTGAATTTTGTAAGGTTTAGAGTGATTAATATCTTTAGAAAATGTCTCAGCTTTTCTGAGTAGCTAGGGAAGTTCACCAGTAATTTCGTTCAAAAACAACCACTGTCTGCTACAACTGAGATCTATAAATTTAATGAAATTTCTGGCTACTTTTTAAAAAACCAGTTCCATACACAGAGATCTATCTATCCTTTTTTTTCAGAAGGAAAATATAAGTGGGAAAGCATGCAGGGGGAATAGATGCTACAACGTCTTTGCCCTCTGAGTCTCTGTGAGGCCACAGAAAATTGTCTAAGTGAATTGGACACCAAAAGGAAAACAAAACTAGTTATCTCACAACAACCAAAAATAATCCAGAATACATACAAAATAGCATGCATAGGGAAAATTAATTTTAAGCCTATTTTTTTTTTTGGCAAAGCTGCAGACATGTACAATAGTATGGGGAAAGATTACTCAAAAGAACAGTATAAAGGTACTACACTGTGTACAGATTTTTCCTTTGCAAAACAAAGGAAAAAAACAATCCCCAAGTTGCCCAGTATCACAATCCCCAGTCAGGAAATCAGCACAGAGAGATGGCCGATATGGAAATATTGTGTGAGACAGAACCTGCCTTCTAGAGTATCTCAATTCCTGTTTGATATTTATGCAGCATTTATTAATTTCTCCTGAATGTACCCTTCTAATAGCTCCCTAAAGACTCATCCTAATTAACTGTCTGGAAATATATCCATATGTAAGTGACATTAAGGACCTCTCACGTTAGTAAGGAGTATTTTTGATTTACATGTCACATTCATATTTATTTTATATGTCACATTTATATTTATATGTCATATTTATATGTCACATTTTACCTGAGGACAGAAACTGAAAGCAAATTCCACTCAACAGAGCTTTTGTTTGGATGAAAAACCTCACTTATTTAGAAGCTCCCATTGGGAGGGTAAAAAACAGGAAGTGATTCCCTTTTAGATAGATTAGAAATGACTCTAGAGAGTGTGGTGATCAGAGATGCTCAGACAAGAGACAATTATAACGCATAAATTATGTTAGAAGTCAGGGACTTAACAGAATTCTGGGCTTTTCTTAAAAATTCATGCTCATGCCCTTCCCATCAAAGATTATCCCCACAGCCTAATAGTATGACAGAATGACCGTAGCCAGTGGGTAGATATTCAGCTCTCTTTGCTACTGGAATTAGAGCACAGACAAATACAGGGCATCTGGGCAAAGGCAATTAGCTCATGAAATCTATCATTGTCCCAACACTCATTTTTGCTATAGCTGATGTTCCCTTAATGAATATTCCACTTTGGTACAGTCAGAAGGATGTCCTCACGTCCAATTCCTTCCCCCAAAGGCACATGTACTTGATCTACTTTATATGCTACTAGGTTCATGCACAGAAACCAAACTGATTTCCTCCCAAGTCCCAACCTTAATTGATTGGGAATGCCTCTCAGGCTTGTGCAGCCAGGCATTTAAGGCCCTACTGAGATTCATTAGCCAACTGTGCTATGGTTGCTTTGCAGTGCCTGCCACAGCTCAGGAGTGAAAAACAAGTGCTCTCCATGTCTTGGATTTGTTGTTTTCACATATCACCCTTCCTTCACCAGACAGCTCTGTGGATTTCTTCTAACACTGCTTTCCTGAGATCAGTTCTTTCTCCCAATGCCTGATTCTTGAAAGTACCGAGTTCAGCTCTGTAGCCACCTGGTGAAAGGGTATATGGGGTAAACTCAACTTTGTGGAGTCCCCCAGTTTACTCCCCATAGGAAGTAACTTAATGGAGTAAACAAATGAGAAAATATAGTGAGTATATTTCTTATAATTTGTTGCATTTATAAATTGTTTTAAATAATACTTTTTTGCTAATAAATTTCCTAAGGAAAGCAGCAGCACTCTGCACTGCACTGTAATGTGGCTGAAATGGCTGGGTTGACATCTTACCAGAAGATTTGAAGGCTTGGAGTGCAGGATACGGCCTGGGACCCACAAATATGGACAAAAGTATTTTTAAAGATAATGTTGAGTTTTGCAAAAGGAGTCTATTCAGCAGAACAAAGATCAAATCAAACTAAATGATTGCAGCTATAGTTTCAATCTAGAATGGTCTCCCAAAAGTTTCAATTGCTTAGAGGTAAGGCCGAGTTGGAGGGGGTGAGTCACCGAGGGGATGTAACCTGAAAGGGTATCTCCTAATCCCCTCTTCTGTTTCCTGGTTGACATGAGGTGAGCGGCTTTCCTCTGCTAGATCTTTCTGCCATGTTTCTGCATTGGAGCCAGCAACGAAGGACTAAAGCCACAGAAAATACGACAACATTAACCTCTGCACCTTTAAGTTGCAGGTGTTGGGTATTTTGTACCAGCAATGAGAAAGTGACTAATACAGCTCCCATAAATTTAGAAACAAATGGGATAGAGCTAGATTACCACAGCACCACCAACTGCATGATGCTTTCAGAGGAAGGGTGTCTTCTTACCCTTATCACCACCTCACTGCCTGCAATGCATGACTTTAAAATAAAAGCTGAACGTGGGGTGGGGAGTTAGCTCAGTTGTTCTGGTGCCTGTCTTGCAAGCATAAGGACCTGGGCTCGATCCCCGGTAACCACATACCATACTGGGCATGGAGACTCACGCCCAGCAGCAACCAGTACCACATACCACAGTGCCAGGTGTGGTGGCTCACGTCTGTAATCCCAGCACTCGGGAGACACAGGCAGGAGGATTGCTGTGATGTGAGTTTGAGGCTGAGCTTAGGGCCAGCCTGAACCGCAAAGCGAGACCCTGTCTCAAAAAAACAAAAATAAATAAATAAAATAAATAAAAGCTGAATGTATGGATTGGTGCTTGTTGTAACTGACCTTCAGTTTGGTTCTAACATATTCTGGAACATTCTAGATGTTGCATCTCAACCCTCAGAGATTCTGAAAGCTTTTCTTTTGACTCATAAGTACTTTTAATCTCTCAATACATATTCAGCTTTTCTTCTATGGTCTAAGGGTAAACTTTTCTTTCTTTATGTTCTGTATCTCTCCTTCTAAATTATTCTGGTTTTAATACATTTGAGAATCTGGCTATAATTATTCTACCCATCCTACTGTACGAATACCTGAAGACTATCAGAAAGCTCACACATCAGAGACCTAGAAGAGAAGGCTAACCAACTTGAGAGGCACCCAACACTCTTACATGGTCTCTTTCTCTGAAATTTATTAAAAACTTACATGGAATCCTATAAAAACTTTTTACAACACCTTTAAACCAGGACATTTTATTCAAAGGTTTCATATGATATTATTGCTTCTACAATGCATATCCATGCTCCTCCTTGAAAAATCTTTAAGGAATAATGCTAATCATGGTTTTACACTCAAAAATTAAAAACCCAATTTTTATTTTCGCAAGTCTCTCTGTAATATTATCACCTTACTTTAAGAGGTAGGTGTTTAATCCATCTTTAAAATCAGCCACTGCTAAATATTTCAGGACTTCACAGTCTTCTACACTCAAGATTAGATGGAAGGATATAAGTTTCAGCAGATTCTGGAATTTATGAAGGAGAGAATTTCTTGAAATTCATTTAAGAAACATGTCCTCAGAGATATTTTTCAAGTATACCATACAGAGACAGAATCTAAACTTTCTGATAAACAGAAACCTATGTATTTCTCACACAGAGCAGAAGACTGGGAGAATGTAGCCATTACTCATTGAAACTCTTGAATGAGATAAAAGTAAATGGTGCCTGTTCAAATCAGGAAAACCAAGAAATAATTTTAGGGAAAATACCCTGCTTTTAGATGGCTCAGAAGTGCCAGGTTTGCTTCTCAGCTAAGGGTCTCCCATACAGATCACACATACTGCAGTGTACTGCTAGCCCAAAATATGATTGATACTTTTATTTCTTCTGCTAAGTGTTCATTACTGTCTCAAAAAACAAAACAAACAAACAAAAAACCCTTCCTTTATGTTACAGAGACTCACTTGCACCAGAACAAGGGTGAATACCTGACCTGGAGTGGCCAGATTATCTTATCCCTCCCTCCTGGTAAGGTATTTGCTCGAGGATGGGTAGGACCCAAATGATTAGAATTCCCCTGCTAGATTTTGCTGTTTCCCAGCACACTAATCCTAGACCATATCAGCCAGTGGCCATTCTTGCATCTACATAGAAAGTGTATCCTGAACTTGGAGCCAACATAGAAGACAACAGAGCCAAGACAGACCAGCACCATTGGAGTCAAATGCACCTGGAATCTATCATGCATCAATCTTAGACTTCTTACTTGCATACAGCAAGACACATGATGCTCACATGCATTTTTGCTCAAAGCATTTAGGAATTGTGTTTCCTGCAATGGGGGGGACCTTTTGACTACTCTGTAAAAAAATAACACTTAAAACACCTAGCAAAATGGCCTGGGTGTCTGTTTTATCCCCAGACATATAATCCTGCATCTACTACTCTTTCTTCAGCTCAAGGGTAACTTTTCACCAACAATATATATGCAGAATTTTCTTGTACATAAAGCAAAAAAAAAAAAAAAAAGTTTTAAAAGGGAGTCTCAGTTCTCTCTAGGAATCTGCATTTTCTTAAATTATAAAGATTGCTATAATCAGAATTCATCCCAGGGATCCATGTTGCATTAGCACATAATGAGATGAATCACATATGAAACTATTATCTTCAAACAAAACACTCCTTTAAGACATTTATAACTCTAACATATGCAATCGTGTAATTTTTCAAAATTTTCAAGTGATTCAGTTTCCAAAAGTGATTATTTTCCTGATTATATTCTTTATGAAAGTCCCATCCTGAAGTAAATGAGTTAAAGCAAGCACTTTGAAGCATAAGAACAGCTCAAAGATCTTAAGTTGAGTAACAATCAATATAATCAGATGTAAAAAATTTTCCTAGCCAGGCATTGTGATGCATACCTATAATCCGGCACTCAGGACACAGAGGCAGGAGGATCACTCGGAGTTCAAGGACAGGATGGCCTACAGAGAGTTCAAGGCCATCCTGAACTGCATAATGAGACCCTGTCTCAAAAACAAGTGAACAAATAAAAATTTCCTAATGTATTCCAAGTCCAGTGTTCATTTTAAAAATCAGTTTATGATATATAAGTAAAAATTCATACAATTATCAGAAAAAGTTGGATTTATTTATATTTCTTAGTAAAAGACAAGAGCATAAAAAGAATGACAAGACCAGATCATAATAACCATCCAATATTCGAAAGCTTACTAACACCTTTTCTTACTTGTCTGCAATATTATTCTGTTAGAAACAAGAATATTACCAAAGTGAATTTCTTCTAAGAGTAAATTCCCTTATGAAGAAAAAAGAGCAGAGAAAAATTAGAGCAAAGAAAAAGAACTCTTAGTAGTTGTTCGATGATATCCCCTCTGAGGCATATTGGACTAACATTCCAGTTTTTTAAGGATTTCCATGAGAAATACGTTACAGCTTTGTCTTTTTTTTTTTTTTTTTTTTAAGGTTTTTTTTGAGACAGGGTCTCACTTTGTGGTTCAGGCCGGCCCTGAGCTCAGCCACCAACTCATATCACAGCAATCCTCCTGCCTTTGCCTCTCGAGTGCTGGGATTCCAGGCATGAGCCACACGCCCGGCACTGTGGCATGTGGTACTAGTCGCTGCTGGGGTGAGTCTCCATGCTCATTATTGTTATGTGGTTACCGGGCATCGAACCCGGATCCTTGCGTTTGCAAGACTGGCGCCGGAACCACTGAGCTATATCCCCAGCCCGTTACAGCTTTGTCTTAATCATTACATGTTACAACTTCATCCTAATCGTTAAGTATTGAATTGCTTGCAAACAAAAGACAAAAATAAAGAAACAAGGAGAAATCCTAGATAAATATTAATATCCAGTGTGCCAACCTATCTTTCATTTGCAGATTCACCTATTCAATTGAATTACTCTATTTATAGTATTCCTACCTTGACAGCAACCGAAACTTTGGTTATTTGTATTTTCTTGCATGAACTTATTGTACCAATTGCCATCTAATAATATATTATTTTAGATGATTTTGTAGACTTCTGTGAAAAACTACCAGTTTGGGAGCAAAACAAAGAAAATCTTTGAAGCCTATAGCCCGGGGTTTAATCTGTGCAAGCAAAGTACATTGTAATTATAATGCAGTTAGTTTTGGGTTACCTACAGTAGCAGTGTCTGCATAATTAGATCTGTCAAGTGTTAAAAAATAATTTTGCAAATTACACATTTAATTGTTTTCGAGGATATAGAAACATTCTTTAATTAGGCATGAGTCAACTAACTATTTCATAGGCTAATTTGCTGATAGGAGCTGAGTTAATACAAGCAGCACAGTGCAACCTTCTAAGATGCTTTTTATAAACCATACAAGCTTGCAAGGTGCTGGAGTGTGGCCTTCTGCAGCCTGAGCCTATCTCCATGTGTGCTGAGCTACTCTTATGGAAGGAAAGCAGAAAAAAAGTAAATGAGTGAGCCATTTTCTAAGAATCTAAAAACATATAAGCACCAGTCTTATTTTTTGTACCAGTCTCATTTCAGCTACTTTATGTGACAGCCGTATACAGAAGGGTAAAGGGGTCTTTCCCACAATCCTTTTCTTTCCTGAGTAAATACAGTTTTATTCATTTTTAAGACTCCTCTCATCTCACTCCCACTGCATCAACCAGCAAGACTAACGTCCAATTTCTTCAAAGAGCTTTTTCACCTTTCTTTTGCTTTCCTTTCTATCACTGCATGAAGAGTCACTGAAGAACAAAACGAGATTAAAAGGATGTTCTTCTAGGTACTCAGGAAAAAAACTGAAAAAAACAGCCAGTCTAATAAAGATCTAACTGGATTGTTAACCATGATATTAGTATAAGCTTTGGTGTTCTGCAAATTGCAGTTTACCTTACCATTAGCAAATAGCACAAAATGAAAAGTTTCTAGTGATGCCATACACATGCCTTCCCATCGTTATCAAAGACAGCATGTAGGGTCAGTACATCTGAGCTGACTGGACAAAGGGATACTTCAGGTACTTTTCCAGTGGAGGGTACATTAATTCAAGCAATTACTGATGCAAAGTAGTTCCACCTGTGCCTGGGGTTGAAGAGGCATTTGGAAATATGTGAGACTTCTTGTGATTGTCACAATGAACATAAGACTAGAGGCCAGGAAGTGGACATCATGACTACTTTAATGTAAATACTTCCAGTGGCCTTCAAAGATTTTTTTTTTTTGGCTAAATGAATTTTTTAAAACTATGTAACTTTCATATATGTTCAAGTTAAAGTCTTTCAATCATATTCCATAGTTGCTAGAGATTTCACATAAAATATACATGGACTTAAACACATTTATTTCAAAACCTAGAACTACAGATTTTACTGCTGTACCTTAGGGAAAATGCCTGCCATACAATCTGATTTGTAACCTAGACTTCTCAAGCTCATTAACTAAATCAGATCTATGGTCCATCCCCAAAATAAATCTTTTCATTTAATACACATGTCAGCATACATTCCTATGATAATCATCTCACTTCTGCATTCTAACTCTATGTTAGAAAAGGAAGAAGCCACCTCGGGGTTTCATGATGCAGCGATTGCATGGTTGACCCAAAGTGCATCTCCTGTAATAGTTCAGACTGAAACCTGCTTTGGCTTACTGTGACTAGTGATTTCTTAGTTACTATGTATTTTCAGCTGTCTTTTTGCTTGGCCTTCAGAGGTTCACTCAGCCTGGAGTCATCCATCCATGATAAAGTTTAGGAAGTGGAAGGTAGCTATCTTTCTTTTATAAAATAGGAGATGTCTAATCCCTGAAGACAACAGTACCATTCATTTTATGATTAACTTTTTTTAATGAAATCTTCATTGGTACATTACATATACACATCATGCTTGCACTCAACAATGAGAATTTGTACAAATATACGACACAACTTCATTCTCATCTTTTATGAACATTATTTATCATTTTTAATTTTTCCAGATGGATAATTTTTAAATATCCATAAAAATATATGAAATTGAAAATTTCTCAAGCAATATACTGCTTTAATTCAATCCTGGACTGAAAGAAAACTGAGAACATAAGTTATCTAGCTTAAGACTGCTTTAATGAGAGAAAGTTATTTAGATGTTTACCATATGGGAGGATTACCAACATAGGAATCTGGGGCTGTGTCTAGCACATAAGGCCACCCCACTTATTCATTCAGATGTTTACACTCTCAACAGACTGATTGTTGAGCATGTATTTTATGCTCCTACCTTCCCTTCCTGTACATTTTAGCTTTTTATCCACTCAGCCTTGATTTAAGCCTCTAAGCCTCTCTCCCTTCTGATTCTCAGGTTCATGGGTAGCTTTTCTTTCTGTCCTAGTCTCACAAGCAGGAACCCAAAACAGCATTATGGAAAGAGTCTTGACGCCTGAAAGAAAGATCACTTTCAAAGAAGCATGTTAGCTACATTATCCAATGCAGCAGTCACACAGGTGCAGCCATGAGAAGCGTGTGAAATTTGAGGAGGTTGATTGTTCACACCTATTTGCAAGACTGCATTGTAATATGATAGCACCTTCCTCCATCTGCTGTTATCATCATGGTGCGAAAGCGGGTGGGACCATAAGATGCAGTCTCCAGATATAATCAAAGCTATATTTGTGCTCTGAGAAAAAAGACTGCAGTAACTGACTTAAAGTTAGAAAGAAATATAATAATGAAAATTATCTGCTGATAATTCAAGGCATACTTTCTGGTTTTTATATGTATTTACACAGCCATACAGCCTCTCTTTATTAATGAAAAAAGCATTTTATGTGCAAATATCCTTTTGCCTTAATCTTCACTGAAATAGGGATTCTCCCTGAGAATCAAACAAATACTATGCATCAAACATGGTACTTCAAATATCTTTCATTCCACACAACTTATTAATTCAACACTGACAACTTGATTCCATGTAGTTTTATTTCAATATCTGTTTATTTAGAAGGCCTATGGCATTTTGAAATCAAGAAAGGACAGTCTGTCACTAATATTTAAATTCAATGGCTGCACTTACACTAAGTAGCATAAAAGACTGGAATAGGAGGTCAAATGAAAAACAGGAATGACCAAGAAATAGATTCTCTAATTCCTGACAAAAATATATGAGAACCAGTTGTAGACCAGAACACAAAACCATGAAGCAAATACATTTGCAACATAATCACATCTCCTGACACTTATTAGTGTTAGACAGAAGGGAAGGGTGGGTCCTCCAAGAGTAGCAGCAACATGCAGCAGCAGCAGCAGCAGCAGGCACTGTTTCCACATGGGACTGACTTGCTTCACGATGTATGAATGAGAAAAAAAAAAGGCTTAGAAAGTCAAGGATCCAAATTTAATGGTTGATTTAGAATTTTACCCAAGTCTGCATGAGTACCCCATCTCTGCTCAGTTCTCTAGGCAATGCCACCTACCCGTCTCAGTGGGAAAGGAATCAAGGGACAGGAGAGGTCAACAGGAGGCAGAATGATGAACATATACCAGAGAGACTGGTTTATGGGTTTATACAGAGGCTGAATTTAAATATCCTTGGGAGTCAGAAGGTTATCGCATCTCTCTGATTGGAGTTGCTACAATGACCACAGCATACGCCATCAGGACGAGTGAAGGAAGGCTTTCCTGTCACAGACAAGTTGCAGATGAATCTCCCTCAACATCAATATGGCCCTGCCTAGCATTCTGTTGCCACCCTTGATTCTACACTTGGAGTTACCTAAACACATTTATAAAGCAATAAAAGCCCAGTAAAATACTAAAGAATTCTCAAAATAGTCATCTAGAGTGTATCCAAGGTACTCAAAATTTCTCAGGTGATTCTAATACACACCAAGGTTGAGAGGCATGGCATCCTCACATAGTTTTACAAACTATCATTCAAGAAGAATGGTTATTCAGAAAATTGAATTGGTAGTTTTCAAACAAAATAGCCCCTTCCCTCATATTCCAAAGTAAATAATGGTTAGTGACCAAAATATTTACTAAATCTCTTCTGTACAAGTCTCAGTCAGTTTGTGGTTACTCCTACCACTTGACTGTAAGGCCATCTAGTACGAGATGTGTGACTGACTCCAAATGGATATTTAATAATTCTATGTTTGTTTTATGACTACTACACTGTCAAAGTTATAACTTTCTAACTTTCAGGTTCTCTAGTACCTGAAAAATTTTAGAAATCATCACTTCAGTATTTCTAGATAGCATCCAGGAGGATCAGCGCATGCTGTGAGAAGTCAACTGTGAAAACAGTAAGAGGGACTGGCTGCGTTATACATAAAACATGAAGCATCCTAAAACCACTAATATTTATCTTTATTCTCTAAACCAGTCACAAACAACACATCAGAAGTTCAGGATGGCATTTGCTTGCCTACCCCTGGAAAGACACGTCTCTCTAAGATGCACCATAACTCATTCCATTCACTGGGGCACTGTCATGAGATGAGTCAGAAAGTCACTAAGAACGTGCCCTTTTGTGGTTTGATTATTAAAGCCCTTGAAGATTCAGGCTAGAACCACTACGGAAAATGTATTTTGCTTGTGTTCTTAGCATCTTAAAGTCAATTCTAGGAAATTCAGTTTTTATAAGTACAACAGGGAAATCATTTCATTCTAGTAGATGTCTAGCTGATTAGAAATTTCATTTTTAATGATAAAAATAATATAGATGAAAAAGGGCACTAAAATAGTATCAGCCACAAAAGCCAAGCAAATCAATACTCACAGGAGATAAATGAATTACTCACTGATTACTCAAATATTCGATCTTTTTTTTGCCTTGAGAATGTCAGCCTTCTTCTTGTGCCTGTCTGTGATGCATATCATTGATAAATATAGAAATTCTTCTCCCAGTGACTGACAGGCACGTGATCAGCAATCTCTTTTCCTTTCTCTGAAGGAATGAATAAATGTCACATGCCATGTTTTGACTGCGTTCCACTCATTTAACTTTCAAGAGACACATTTAATCTTTCCTTAGTACTCCATGCTCTACACTGACTGGGAAAGCTCCCATCAGCAGTGGAGAGATTTTGGCATTAAATTGTCCTTTTCTAGCTCTTATTTCTCAGAGGTTCCTAAGATCTGTTTAACCATAAACCTCACACAGAACTTTTTAAGGAAGAGTAACACTGTGGGGCATTTCTGTCACTTCTTTGTTGTGCTTTTAGTATTTAGAATTTTAAATCTTTACCTAAATTTCAACTGAAATTAAATTTACAGTTTTAACATAATGAGAACATTAGGCTGGGACTGTAGCCCAGTGGTAGAGTTCCCGCCTAGCATGCAGGAGAGTCTGGGCTCAGTCCTCAGCAGACCACACCATAGCTTTAGGCACATAATTCAGGTTAGATGGTTAGTGCCTTGTCACAAATGTGGGCACCTCTGGACAGATTCATCTGATAAAAACATAGGTTTTAAAAATCAGTAAAAATGTCAATTTGACAAAATAAAATGATAAAATGAGCATCATGCTATACTTTATGTTAAAAAGCAAATTTTAAAGAAGTTAAATCTGTTTGTCATTAACACATAATGCTATGTTTGACCACTAACTCCAATCTTGTCTTACTTTGCAGAAAACTGCCTCAACTTTCAGTGTGATTTAACATCAACTGCTCCATAAGCTGCTTCCCATTATCAGGCAGTGAGTCTTCTATTGAGTAAGTCTAAACCCCTCCTCCTGGGTCATTCATTTAACAGGTAAGCTCTTTCTCCCATGAACTCTGATGTGCTAGTTAGAGAAGAAAAGACGAGGAGGGAACAAAAGAACAGAGCCCAACCAATCAGTCCACTCCATACCACCAGCTTTCCTCAATACAAAGACAGCCAGTCTGATTAGCAGACATACCCACTTGCTATTCTATTTTTTTTAAATCTCAAACATTGCTTTATGAAATCTTGTGACTTTATTCCCTATTTTCCAAAGTCTGAACTCACTAGCATGTTCAGAACTATTTAAGGGCCTGGATCCCTACACTAAAACAGAGCACATTCGGCAACATTCTTAAAGGTATTTGATCAAAACCCCCAAATGATTCCAGCGCTGCTTCTTCTATATTAACAGACAAGAATACAGAAAATCAAGATACCCAGAATCATGAACTAGTAAACAGAATCCTGAAGCTGAGTATCAGGTAGGTCATCAAAAAAAAAAAAAAAAATCACAAGTCCTGTTCACATTTCTTGGGTGCAAAGTATCAACAAGCAGCCTAATAGCCATCAGTTTGGACAAATCTTTCGGAATCTCCTCAGGCAAAAAACTCTGCCTTTCTTCTCTTGTCTAATCATCCATGTCTCTAAAATGCCATTTCTTGGGTGATTATTCGTAGTTAGGAGGCAAACCCAAGATCACGAAAATATGCCTTGTCTGCCCTCTGTCCTCCCACACATTGTTCACTTCGCTCCACACATATGCTTTGTCATACAGCTGGCTTTAACACAAAAATATTTTTTCAAAGCCCCAAATCAGTCGATTTTAACAGTTGATGCCTTGTCACATTTTATCATCTTCAATATCATATCAAGCACACTATGTTTATTTTGGGCGTGTGTATAAATGTAACTATCTCTTTGGCTTCTGAAGAATTTCTTAGGCCAACACTTACATCAAAATTTCAACTGAAAATATCAACATAGAAATGACTGGATTTTATGATTAGGATATTTGCAAAGACTTATTTTCCTATGCATATTTCTTTGCTACGAGTTATCAGTTCTTAGTGAAGATCTCCCCTACATCACAGAAACCATTCAGACTGCCGAGCTCCTTATGAAAGCACCATGTTTTCCTGCCATGGTTGCACTGGGTGTAGCCCAGTGGGGGGGACTCGCTAGCATCACACCTTAGTCTGGCTAAATAAATAGCTATTGTTAGGATGATAGCAATGGCAATAACTGACAATTTAGTAATTTGTAGAACTGACCTCTTATTTTTTAAATCAGCAACGCTCAGCAAATTTTCTTCAGCAATTTTTACACCTGTACTGACCACTTAGGAATAATAGACAAGTGATAGATCAAGTCAGCTCTGCATGAGCCTATGACTGCATCGGATAAACTCAGTTCCTAGATAATGAGTTTAGCTATCCAGGCTAATTTGTTCCATCTGAAACTTTTGGTCAACTATCTGTAAAAATGTATGATTAAAAAACCAATATATATATATATTTTTAAAGCCAATATAGCATGAGTATATGCACTGGGATGTAAGACAGATGTATTTCAACTCCTTTCAGAAATTCTGAGACAGGAAGTGAGGACTCCAGGCACACCTCTATAAAGAGGTACACCCTAATAAGGAGAGTTCCTGCTGGTGCTAAGTGTCTCTCCAGCAGTTATGATTTTAGCCCCCTCGCTAACAGCGACAGAATGGACTAAAAAATAAAATACAAGGAAGAAACCCATGTAAGTCACAAATTAAAGTCAATCGAAGTGGTCATCTTATAAAGAACAATGAAAAAATCAGTGTGTTCCAATCCATTATCCAATTTTAACCTTCCTATTTGATATAAATTCTGTAGATGGGAAAGTCATAACTAACAAATGGTGAAAAATACAAGGTAAAAGAGTAACTATAGTCTGGAAAATCATGCCACACCTATCCAACAGTTTTTGCTGTAAATTAGTAGTGTTAAAAGGAGTTTGTCTTCAAGCCCCACCAGGTCAAATGGCACCCAGTAAACAGTTTGCAGTGAAGTATTATCCTTTTTTCAACAGCCTTTCTGTGCACTGCCAAATTATCATTTGGAACTGGAGAGGTCCACATTTGCCATATATTCAGCTTAAAACTGGACTGGTCTCCTAATGTTTCCAACAAAGATTTTGCTTATATATCTATGTATACATATATATACCATATATAATGATGTATTATATACACACACATACCTGCATTGTTCAAAGAGACCAATGGAAATAGATTCAATCAATATAGAATCCAATAAAGGTAAAAACTGACATTTCCTCAAAATTTCCAAGACAAATTTGTACATAATCTTGAATTTTCTACACACAATTCAAATCCTTTCTACTATGAAAATCAGTTTTCTATAGTCTTTTGAAGATGTATTTAAAACAAAAAGACATCCACAGCTTGCATTTTATTTTCCCATACTAAAACCAAACTAAATTGTTTTAATAATTATATTCAGATTGAAGTAACTTAAAATAGTTTCCATTTCTTAGCTTCCTGAATCTCTGCTTTTAAACACCTGTTCTTTGCATAGCTCCACACTGACAAATTTTGCTTTCAAAGAAATGTTTTCAGGGTTCCAGATAAAGAAATAGACACCTGAAATTAAGGCTTCTCAGAGGAATATGGTCAGCAAAATAGTAGCTGGGGAGAGTGTCCGGGCTTCAGAGAATCCTTCCATGATTACTCAGGCCGCTGTCAACAAACTGTCCTCTCAAACTGCGAACAGCTTAAAACAATCAAGCCAGCTCCTCCCACCAGGCTCTCATAGCTGTGATATTTAGCCAAAGGTGCTCATGCTATTTTCCATGTTTGGTTTTTTTTTTTTTTTTTGAGACAGGGTCTCGCTTTGTGGTTCAGGCTGGCCCTGAGCTCAGCCTCCAACTCACATCACAGCAATCCTCCTGCCTCTGCCTCCCAAATACTGAGATTACAGGCGTGAGCCACCACACCCGGCACTGAGGTATGTGGTACTGGTTGCTGCTGGGCATGAGTCTCCAAGCCCAGTATTGTTATGTGGTTTCTGGGGATCGAACCCGGGTCCTTGTGCTTGCAAGACAGGCACCGGAACCACTGAGCTATATCCCCGGCCCCATGTTTGGTATTTTAATTTTATAGCAAAATCTCAGTGGGGAATAAACTTTCAAGAGTAGTGGCCACAGCTGAAACATTTGAAATAAGTTTAGATTTCTTTAGTTTTAGAGCATAGAGAACCTCTAGCAGGAGAAATTTCATCTGAATTGCTTCATTCTTTAACTAAAAGTGGACTTAATAATGCAGACAGTGTGTAATAATCTAGATGGGTGTGGTGTTCACACCTGTAATCCTAGCACTTGTGAGGCTGAGGCAGGAAGATCACCACTTCCAAGGCCTTGGTCACTTGGTGCCTCAGACCTAGCGAGACCTTGTCTCAAAATAACAAAAAAGGTGGGCTGGCGATTTAGCTCAGTGGTTCCGGCGCCTGTCTTCCAAGTGCAAGGACCCGGGTTCGATCCCTGGTAAGTACATAACAATTCTGGGCATGAAGACTCACCCCAGCAGCAACCAGTACCACATACCACAGTGCCAGGTGCATGGTGGCTCACGCCTGTAATCCCAGCACTTGGGAGGCAGAGTCAGGAGGATTGCTGTGATGTGAGTTTGAGACTGAGCTCAGGGCCAGCCTGAACTACAAAGCAAGACCCTGTCTCAAAAAACGTTATAAAAAAGCAAAAAAACAAAACAAACAAACAAAAAAAGGAAAATAGAAAAAACCAGAGATCTGATGTGAAATAGTTTACTGGTTTATTGGTACGTACCTTTCAGATATAGGATTTGTTTTTGTTACGTGTGTGCATTAGTGTGTGGGGTGGGTGGAAGAATGCATGCATTTTTTTCCACAAGCTGAGCCAGGAGAAGGACATTTTCTAGTTGATGTTAATTACAAACTCCTACATTCTTAGTGGCTGAATTAATATGAAGTTAATTTCCCCAAAAAAGTTTTATTCCTCCAACACCAAATCCCTCTCATCGTGAATAATTCAATTTTTCTTCTTAGTTCAAGGAGAGAGTAAGAATTTTTCAGTTTTTCTTAGGGGCTACCTAAATCTAAAGAGAAATGCAAATGAATACAAATAAAAATAATAACATTCTAGGTTTTTAATTGTTTTCATAACTAAAATATTCTTGAGATAAATCTTTAATCTCCCCACCACAATAAAACCAAAATGATATTAAGTGCAAAAGAGTAGGTTCACAGGCAAAAATATTTCCCTAGTTATAAATTTTAGAAGCAGGTTACAAACAATTCCATTTGATAGCTCCATGAACTTGTTGACCTAAATACGATTTACTTTCAAAAATATTCTTCCCTAAAATTAGCTTTTGTTCATAGAGCATAAGGACTGTACAGAATACCGTTTGCTTTTACTTTTCGGGGTATTTGTTGAATAGATCTAAAAACTTTCATAAATTACCACACAATTCCCTGCTTTAATACTGTTAAACATCCCAGCTTGTATATATATAGTCAGTTGGATTTGTTTCATTACTGTTTGATCATTTGCTGTTACTTATACATTGGACACTTAGTTTTCTAAACAAAGTGTTTATATTGCTTTTGACCTTTTAAAGCCTAAACACAAACACAGAGAAATTTGTATTCTGTTAGAAAATATTGGCTGTGTCATAAAACACTTTTTTAAAAATAAATTATCTTTATTGGTACATTATGAAGACACATCATCATCGCATTCAACATTAAGGGTTTGTACCAGAATATGACATGACTTGATTCTCATTTTTTCCCTTTTCACCCTCACTGTTATTCATACCATCTTGGATTTTTTTCTAATACTGTTTTTTAATATAATGAGTGAGATCGCCAATGACAGGACAGAGCTATACAGAAAAGCCTTTAAAGCTGAAATTTATGTCAAATAACTAGGAAAGGCACCATGTTGGAGAGAGTGCCTTCAGTCTGTCTTCCAATGATTTAAAAGCTGCTGATGCCTCAAAGAAATATTTAGAACAATATTGTGCTTGGAGGGGGCTTTATTTTATTTTTCATTTTGTACTTCATCCATCTGGAACAAATCTCCCTGGGTGTGTTTCATCTTGAAAACACCATTAAAAACATTGATTGGATCTGGCCCTCCAGATCACATAACCCGGGATGCCCAGCACACGCTCGTTCCCGGACCAGCGCAAGAAGGAACACTGTGGAGATTACAAGTTGTTTCAGGTGTGGCCCTGGGCGGTGCTGCTCTGGGAGGGGAGGCCATCTGAGCGACCATGCAGCCCTTTCCCCCTCACCAGGCGCCCCAGCAGTCTGTGTGCCACGGCCCCAAAGATGGCTGCCGCTGCGTCTTCCCAAGGAAAACAGAGCTGCTGCTGGAACCTAATATTGGACACCCTCACAAGTTGCAGAAAAAATAAAAAGAGGTGCAAAAGATCACAAGTAAATTATCTTGTATCAATTAATATAAAACTTTTGTTTTATTTTCTCAAAGATAACCATGATTTGTCTGGTTGCTGACATATTTTCTTCAGATCATTTTTTAAAAATAAAAATAAGTCCAATTAAAATAAGTATCTTCTCACCCAGAACACAGCCAGATTATCTCCCCTCTAACCATTTTTCAACACAGTTGCTCTCTGATGGGATTGCACCGGGTCTGCCACTAAAAAGTTCTGCCAGGTGTTTCCGATCAGATGGGTCGTGTCAGGAAGTCAAGGCAAGGTCACTAGTTTGAACCCAGCCAGGGAAACTTAACCAGACCCAGTCTCAAAATAAAATTTTAAAAAAATTTTTAAAATGGGGTTGGAGGGAGATATAGCACAGTGTGAAGGCCCTGGGTTCATTTCCCAGTAATACTACCAAAAAAAAAAAAAATCCTTTGCCCCTATTCTTGGTCTCCTCTGATCTGCTGCTAGGAGGCAGACTGATTATTCCAGCTCCAATGTTGCCATCTCAGGTCTAGTCAGACTTACCCAGTGATTCTGTTGGTCTCTGTAAATATACGGACTGGGTTTCTCAATCTCTAAACATAAGGCCACCATTCACATGCAGACACTTACAGGGCTTCGAATGAGCATCTACCCCGTTCACTTCCAGCACAGCAGAGCCCTTAGCCCAGGTGCCCCATTCACCGTCCTCGCCACTGCCTCCACCAGCCTGCACAGTGTCCCTGAGGACTGTGCACCGCGATTCCTCCTTCTCCTTCCTCCTCTGCCACCTCTGTGGCCAGCCACCCCTGACAGTTTTAGAAAGAGGAGTGCAGACTTCTGGGAGAGACACAGGCCAGTGAGGGGATCTCCTCTCCGGCAACAGAGGGTCAAGGTATTAAAATATAGTTCCCTTTGCAATCCAGACCATGAGGTTACAAATTAGGAGTTAAACGGGAGAAAAAGTATGAAGTAGGTGCTTCCCTTTTTAATTTTACATCACATTGACCCCTAAGTCACTGACGTGTACTTGGTCTTTGAGTGTTCCCACGGATCCTGGCAACAGCTGACGGCGGTACTGGTCTTTGGAAATACTACCAATTCATCTTTCCTTTGCAGTGGGGACATCAACGCCAGGGCTTGTGCATGCTAAGTTAGCACTCTGCCACTGACATACCCCGCAGCGCCTACAATTTCATCTTTCAATAAATGTCTTCTTGAAACTAAGAATTATTGAATTGGGGATTGCTAGCCAGAAACTATTTTAAGGCTGAAACTGACAATTCCTTTTTAGAATTTCATCACCCCTACTGATTTTATCTCCCCTCTCCAAGCCACATTCCTCAGCTGACATTACTATGGATTCATGAGAGAGAGAGAGAAGTATCAAATGTACCCTGAGAATTTTAATAAACCAAATATTTGTTTCCTTGCAAAGAGACAAGTATAAGGATACCCTGCAGGGGAAAATATTCTGAAATTTAGAACCTAAATGATTTCTAAAGATGAACCTTTACAAGGTGTTCCCCTGATGTATGAATGGCCTATTAAGGCCTTTTGAATGAATCTTTGTAGAACATTTAGTCATTAGCTGTAACAAAAGATGTTTCCACTGTGTATCCTTAAAATTCAAATAAAAGTGTAGAAATCATTTAACGAGCCCTTTTTCCCATTTCCATACTGAGACAGTCTATTCTAGGAAAGTTAATACAACCAGAAGTGGTATGAAATAGAAAAGCCAGTATTTTCAATACTTAAACATAATGCACCAAGAAAACCTCGTTACTTCCGCTTAATATGAACTTTGAAATACAAACTAAAGAATATTTGAAAAAAATTAAAGCTAATGTACTGAACATTATAATATATTGTCACTAAAAGTATCCCTGAGTACTTGAAAAATTTGGTTTATGGTTAAAAAAAACACATGTATACATGATTCCAGTTTTTTTAAAAAAAATACAGGTTTCATACAAATAAATATGCCATAATATTAATACTTTTCTGCTGAAATTGTGCTGTTTTTACAACCACTTCTATGCTTTCTACATATTTTATCTACAATGCAAATTTTATGTATAAAATTTTCCCTGATATGAGAAAAAAAATTTTTTTCAATAGTAACATGGATTTTGCTCTGAACTTGCAAACTGCTACTCCCATTAAGTTTATGACTCTCATGTACTTCTTACAACACAAATCTCATTTAATTAAATTAACTTGCAAATATTAGACATTTTAGAAATTAAATGGCCTTAAAATATAAATTAGAAAATCAAAAGAAGTTTACACTAGTAAAATAAAATGAGAGGCAATTTACAGAAACAGATAATCATAGTTCCTGTTCAACTGTCAAACTGTATGGCAACCACTAAATTAAAGTGTTATTGACTCAGTCTTCAAGTTTTGGGGAAAAAATAAACATGGCTTTTCAGATAAATTTCTATTAGACTGTTTAAAAGTTTCTGTTCCAGAAATGTCACAGATGTAATTTTAAATGAGTTTCTCTCATGGTTAGATACATACAATCACTGCAGTGCCATCCATTTCAGACTCAGCCTTTGCATTAGCTCACTAAATTCCCAAGACCACCTTGAGATAGGAGGCTATGTGCCTCAGTCATGTGAAATCTGGCAAACTGCTACAGATAGATACACAGTGAAACTTACCTTTGAGCATCCTGTCCTCAGACCTACCTTTTTATGGAGTGAAATCTCAGAAGCTAAGAAAATGAAAATCATGTCAATGGAGGGAAAAAGTGCATAGAGCAATATGGGATACGTTCAGGGAAGATCAATATCCATGGTCAGCTGTGATTTAAATTATTATTATGATGACAGTTGTGTTTGATGTTTAACCTTTATACATTTTTAATCCAAGAGCCTCTTCCACACTCATTTTCTCTGTGCCCCTCTTAGGCTCCTCAGCACTGTCAAAATAAGATTCAGAAGACCAAATAACTAGGTATTAAACTGTCCTTGATGAAGCTTGTGGATTAAAACAGAACTAGGGGAAAACTATTTTTTTCTTAGCTAGGAAAAAAAAATTATCCAAAAGCAACTAAGTTTAGAGAACAAATAGAAAAAAACAATTTCTCATAATCACTAAGACTTTATCAGACATACAATATTATGAACAACCCCAAAATATAGTATAGGATGTATTTGCTGTAAGTTCTGTTCATACAGCATTTAAAAGTTTCTGCTAGTTAGATGGATCAAGAAATCACATAAACCATGTTAAAGAGAAAGGACTGTAAGAGTGCAAGCCATTTATAAACCAGTTTGGATCAAAACAAAATTGAAATCACAACTTCGAGAATTTAATGTTTAAGGTTTTTATGCTTGGAAAACTTTAGTATTCGAATATTGAAACTCATTATCCCACAGTGAAATTCTTTTACAGATAGAAAATTACCAACTGACTGCTAATGCTATTACTAAAAATTAATAAATACATATTTTTGTTTGTCCCAATCTTTTGTAGCCATAGGTATTTAAAACACTTCAATGCATATTAAAAATAACATGACAGTCATTTTATCTATATAATGCTTAATATTTTTAAGAGACAACTTCACACTTGACAGCTAAGATTAAATTTCACTCAAAGTGCTGAAGTCACTGAATGCTGCAGAACATATTTTTCTTCTCCAAGAAAGTGACACTACATAGGCAAGCAATCCCACTACCTTATCACTGTATTAAATAAATATTTTTCAACTATGCACTTGATCCCTGTCGCCCAGAACACAACCTCAGGACTCTCTGCCCCCTCACATTCTCCACAGTGATCAGCAAGGAGGACATTTAATGAGCCTTACAAAGAACTTTTCACAATTCTGACCAGTTTAATAGACCTAATCCTCTTCCACAACTTCCTTCTGAAGTTTGCTAACAAATCTCCATCAGGGATCAAACTAGGAAGAACACTTTGGTGTCCTGAATTGAAAAGGCTCCTTTGATCTCCTACACAGCTTAGCAGCTGCATTTCTCTGCACTTAAAAGAAACACGCAACTCACCAGATTTGTTTGTTTGTTTTTCATTTGGGCGATTTTCAAACAGATGAACTCTAATGACTCTGGCTGTCTCCTGACTTCATTCTGCCAAAATCCAGTGCGACAGGTGCCCGACAGGGAGTGACAGGGAGTGTCAGCCAGCCAGGCCGGCCGGGAAGGCTAGGGGGAGTGACCCACTCCCAAGGCGGCAGGAGCCCAGGCAGGGGAGCTGCCACAGGTTGCGGCGATTGGTCTTGGCCGTCCTGTCTTCCAGCTTTGCCTCCTGTCCCGGTGAGCTCGCAGATGACTGCTGACTCCTGTGCTCCAAGGAATGACTCCCGGGGTATGCCTGGGGCGCGTGTCCACCCCGGGGCTAGATCAGTGCGAAGGGGGGAAAGTAAATTAATAATATGTCTTTCAGCTGGTCTTCGCCTAAAGCAAACGAAGTCGTTCCTTCTTTCCTTTGAGTTTCATGGGCTTGCCTAACTGGATGATAATTACCAAATCCTCACCTTTCACTGTGTGTATAGTGCATTGATTATTAATACTTGCATAAAATGTTTCCTGACCCAGGTCCTATTTATAGCCCAAGTCTCCTTTGTTTACAGCACCCTGTGGGATCAGGAGGGAATATACCATTTACCCTGCGCAGCATGGAGCTCTGCCTCACCACGGCTCATTACTTACACCAAATGTGAAATGTGGTGATTCACAATGGTCCCAAAATACAGTAAAGCGGTTGTTGCTTCCATGGCCATTTCCTTGTTCTTGTTTACGTGAGCGTGTGTCCCGTGCAGGTGAATCAGCTGCTCCATCGTCTCCTGCTGGCGATGAGAAGGTGCTGTTTCTGACGTAGAGTCTTCACCTGGGGAGCAGAACCCTCTCCTGAGACGCTGAGAGCTTACTGTTTCCCAACACTGTGTAATGCTCCAGAAACAGGGTTAGGAGCCGCGCCCCACGTTCCTAAAAGGTTCCAGAACGTACTATTCTCATGTCTTCCTTTCCCAGTCTTAGTTATTTGTTGTTTCTCAGTTTTACAATGAAACTTCTGGAAGGTAATCATGATCACAGTTATTCACAAACATCTTTCTAAACCTGTCCTTAGACTTCTTGCCTTCTTCAATTAAAATCTGAGGATGATGATTTTAATGGGCTTTACATTTGTTAGAAAATTAGGGAATAATGACAAAAATAAATCCATGAAAGGCACGGACCAGATTAAACATATAATACTACACAGTACATTTGATATGGCTGAAAATGCCATAGTATCTAATGTTATAATAAGCAAGGAGCAAGACTTAAAGAGATCTTGAAGAAACTCTCCTTTCAAGATTCAGGTGGCCAGTGCCCAAAAGTTTTGAGACTTGCCC
>PVIR01009844.1:0-51973 GCA_004026965.1 Petromus typicus | reverse complement strand
GGGAGCAGGAACACAGTTGGTAAAACACAAGTGATAAGTAGCTTGATGAAAAGGGGTTGGAGATTTAGCTCAAGTGGTACCATGCCTATGTTGGAAAGCCCAAGAATCTGTGTTCAATCCCCGGTACTGCAAAAAAAACAGAAACAGTTTGATGATCAGAATGAAATATTTCAGACCTTGAAGAAAGACAGTCTGGGAACTCATCTGACCAGACAAAGAAGATGTTAAAATAAAATTACCTGCTTGCATTCACATACACACTGACAAACTCCTGTCATGAGAATGTGAGATTTTTGTCCTGTGAGTGAAGACTACTTCTTTTGTACTTAAGTTACTTAACTGCGATCATAGTGTGATGATTAAAGAGATTATTTGAATTGTATTTCCCCCAACCTGAGTCTTGTCTGAAGCTAGTGTTAATGTTATTCATTGTTACATAGTGTAAAGATAACCTTTCAAACTCCAAACTTTGCAGGGTTGGAAGTAGGTAGAGCAGCGCCCCGTGAGTCAGCTCAGCCCCTGCCTTGTGGGCCCTCACACCCTGAGGCCACGGGGAGGCCTGGCAATCTGTCCATGTGGTTTTTTGTAATTACAGAAGTAAGAAATTTTAACTGCAGCTGGTGAACCCCCTGCCCACCCTGTCGCACTTATCCTCCGTGGTCGGGGTGACCACGGATGTTTCTGAGTTCTTGACTAAGGGAATATTGAGTTATTTTTAGCTTTGCGAGCTGAGTGAGTTCCCTGTTGTGTCTCCGTGAATATATCAGTAACTCTCATCTTGAAATTATCCCCCCAGTGAACTTGTACCACTATCTACAGAAATTTCTGGTTGTGACCATGGTGGCAGGAGGAACATTGACGGCCACTGGCACTTAGTGGGTGCAGGCCAGGGATGCTACTGAGCATTCCGCAGTGCACAGGGCAGCCCCCGGCAGTAGAGAACTCTCGAGGTCCAGGCTGAGAACCCTTTAAAACAGTGATGGCAGCCCCCAGACCCATGTAGGCTGGCTTCCCAAATGCCCCCCACTGCCACCGTGCTATGCCCCTGGGGTCAGCTGTCACTCCAGGGTGGGCATGGCTTGCAGAGCCTGGCACCAGAGGTCTGTGGGTAGTGGTATGACATGCAGGGCCAGAAGCTGGTTGGGAGAAAATTCTTTGAGGCAATAGACACGTAAACTACATACAAAGAATTCTATCCTCTTCAGTACCAAGTCAAAATAGAAGTTTTTTTCACAGTCAAAAAAATATTAGATGATGCAGCATTTCAGTTTTTAAAACAACTATGCATTTTTTCCCCGTGTATATGGAAAGAGCTATCCTTATAAAAATCACGCAGGGGCTGATGATGTAGCTTGGTGGCAGAGTATGTGATGAGCATGAGTGAGACACCATAAAAATAGTGAAAGAGGTTCATCCCAAACAAAATAGATCGTATTAAAAACTACTCTCCCTAAGTCTGATATCTGTAGCACAATGAATACCTGTAAAGTGATGTGCTTTTTGTATCTTAACTGTCAGTAAACAAGGTTCTCTTAGTCTTTCTGTACAAAATGGTTTATAAGTTGTCAAATAAAAAGCAGATAGTTTTTGGCCAAAAAGTAAAACAAGGAAGTTTCCAAAAGAGTTTTTGGTTTATTGATCAAGACATTGTGCTTTTGGGGGGGGGGGGTAGTTAGCTCAGTGGTTCCGGCGCCTGTCTCGCAAGTGCAGGGACCCAAGTTCGATCCCCAGTAACCACATAACAATATTGGGTGTGGAGACTCACGCCCAGCAGCAATCAGTACCACATACCACAGTGCCGGGTATGGTGGCTCACACCTGTCATCCCAGCACTCGGGAGGCAGAGGCAGGAGGATTGCTGTGATGTGAGCTGGAGACTGAGCTCAGGGCCAGCCTGAACCACAAAGCAAGACCCTGTCTCAAAAAACCTTAAAAAAAAAAAAAGACATTGTGCTTTTTAAATTTTCTTGTGTGATGTTTATATTATTTGAGAGCTTTTTAAGTATATATTATTTTTGGTCTTTTGCTTTGTTTTGTTTTGCGATCAGGTCTCACTATGTAGTTCGGGCTAGCCTGGAACTCACTGTGTAGTCAATCTGCAACAATCCTCCTGCCTCAGCCTCCTGAGTGCTGAGGTGCCAGGTCTGTACCAGCACACCTGGCTAAAAGTGGAGAAGCTTTAGAATTCTCAAACCAAGGTTCTCTGTCTGTTCATGATAGATCATTTTGAATTTCTCTCCAATGGATGAGCCTTTGAATGTGAACCATCCTCACTCTCCATTCCTGCCACCCACACTTCTGTATCAGTCTGTGTTTATCTGAGTTCATGCTGACTATCACATCCACAGCTTTGGAGGCTGAAGTCTTCTGCATCACCGGGGCAGCGCAGGGGGGCTGCTTCTGCTTTGATCCCCCTAGGTCCCATCGGCATATGTCTCTGCTGCCCCATCCCTCAGCCACAATCCACATCCCCTGTCTTCCAGGGAAGAAGCCTTAGGAGGTCAGAAGTTCTGAGCAGAGTTAAGAGTGAGTGGAAAAGGCAGGGGAGGCAGCGAGCCGCTTCAGATGGCTCCACCATGTGCTTCTTTTCTTCTAGAGCCAAAGAAAGATCATTTTCCCTCTGGATGCCATTTACCCTTCAGTTTCATGTGGGCAGCCTTTCCGCCGTTTGCTGCCTTTTGCTCTGTGGAAGATTCTCTCCTCCATATTCTTGTAAATAGCTGCCTTAGCTTCTGTGACATCACATGGTCTTGTTTTTCTTCCTGTCTGCTCGCTGCCCTTTGCTGAAGGCCTGTGCCTTCCTCTGGCTTCTGTCCTGAGGCACATAGCCTGTGGACACCCTCCAGCAGTTTTCTCCACCCTGCGGAGGTGACCTGGAGGCAAGGGAGCTCGACTTATGGCCGGCTCAGTCTTCTTTGACTCACAGACTCCAGTATCCAGCTGGACATCATCCTGAGCAGCAAACCTGCCCGTCATCCCCACCGTCCAGCCAGGCCAGAAATAGGACACGTCCTTTTCTCTCCCTTCCTGCCTCACTTGACTCAGTTGCTCCTCCCTCCTCTCTCCTCCTCTTCCTAGTGTAGTTCCACAGGTCTTCCTGTGCCCTGGACTGTGGCAACCTTTGGATGGAGCTTTCTGCTCCTGGGATCACCTCTAGTTTCATCCTGCACACTTAGCAGAAGGCAGGTGCAAATGAGCAAATATGACTTGCACCCCCACATAAGGCCCACGAGTGCTTTCTCTCCCCACTAAATAAAGTGGAGACTGTCCCTGTGTGTTCTGGTCACGGAGGTTTCATTGCCCTCACTCCTGCGCAGGCTGTTCCCTCAGGCCGTTGTGCCTGTGCAGCTCCGCTCTGCCACCTAAGACTGCAGAGGGCGCCCAGCCCGCAGCCTGGCCCACACTTGCCGTGTTAATGACGCGAACATTGGCTGACTGCCGGAAGGGAAAGCCACTCGTCCACATACTTACGTCATACAATTGTCAGTTGACCCAGGACGTAGCTATGAGCTTCCATTTTGCAGTCGAAGAAACAAGGACATAGGCTTTTATACTTAGCCGAAGTGATGTCGCTCCTAAGAGGAGCCAGGATTTGAACCTGCCTCTATGTGGCGCATTTCGTGTAATGAATACGTACACATTCGCCTTCTGTGCTCAACTGCGCCCTTGAGATACTTTGAGAGGAGATAAGATGTCTGTGGTCACCTTTGTCACTGGGACCCAGTGCTGGTTATATACTGGGCAGTTAGCATATGCATGAATTGTTGAGGTGACATTGTAAACACCTCCGAAGTTACATGCCGAATGATAAGAAAGAGCAGTATAGATACAACTATAATTCACCCACCATGTGCAGCAGGAGAAGGCCTTGGTTTAGTTGAGAAATTTAAATAGTTGCAAGAGCTTAAATACTGAGCTTTATTTAAATGCCATTCTTATGCCTAATACCAATGAACAATATTACTAGTATGGAAATTAACATGTCTTTTTAAAGGGAGTCACGTGTCAGTATTTAACAGCATCAACAGGTTACTGACTTAGCTGAGGTCTGTCACAGTTAGATTGCCTTGTGCTTCGAGAGCTGCTCCCTGCTAGCCTTTCGCCTTGCTTTGAAGATCCTTAACAAGGACGCTTTCTGCCTGTCTGCTGCTGAAGCAGTTCATCAGTTCGGATGGAAGGAAGGGAGGCTTCCAGCCCAATGAAGTTGGCTAGAAGGTGATTCATCTTACATATATCAATTGCACACAAGAGAAAGATGCCAGTTACTGTAAAAATATAGGTAGGGGCATGCTGTGCTTTCTGGGAATTATCCTCATGGAGAGCCACTGAAATAGGGTCTCTGATGTTTCTTATAATAGTAACGTGGTTGTTTCATAAACCAGAGCCCATATAGGAAAAAGCACCCCTTCCAGCAAAGCCTTATAACTGAATGAGGGGAAAAAATAATGACATGAATATTAAGAGGTTACTTATCTATTATAACATTGGGCCACAAGTTGACTAATTAAAAGGAATGCAGTTTGGAAAGCTGCCACAAATCTGTTCCTTTCATTTAGAGGACCGCAGGCTGAAGCCGGTGATTGTGCGTGACAGACTCTGAGAACAATGGCGCGGTGCACAGACCGTCCAGATGAAGCATGTGCGTCTGAATCACACCAACGACGGGGTGGCCTACAGGCAAACAAAATGGTTAAACAATACATAATCAAGTTTTTATTTGGTATTTCCTGTGAGGCTGTACCAGTTGCCAGGGAGTGTACTGTATTTTTTTCATCAGCTGTATTAATTGTTGACCATAGCTGGCAGAGCCCCAAACAGGGACAGATAAGGGGGAAATGGCATCTGGACATTAAAACCCCAAGTGTACTGGAGGGAAAAAAAGCACAAAAAATTACAGCATATATCAGGAATTTTCCAACTAACGATGTGCGGATGTGGTAGTGCAAGGGAGAAGGAGCCAAACTCAGCCGGCTTTGTTCGCTGAGAGGCCCCCCTGTAACATTCCTTTTAGCTGTGCATATTTTGGCTTCGTTTGTCCAGTTTTAACTTTATACTGTGTGTGGAGAAGCTCAGTTGTAACTGGTTGTGCCTAATAATTCTACGGCAGTAATTAAAGTTCATGGACAGCTGTTAGGTTCTTAGTCAGAAGCTGCTTCGAAAACCAAATCCAAGCTGCAAAGTTTTTTGTTTGTTTTTTTTTTAAAGTGATTTATCACTTCTGTAGAAGGTGACAACAGTTGTTTCCTTTGATTGCACTACAAGTTTTTTAAAACAGTCGCCATTTACAGAAACAAACAAGAGTGATACCTTAAAAGCATGAGTAGATACAGAGGCCACCGGAGTGATAACGTAGGTCCTAAAGCCTGTAGGTAAAAACATTTCTCCAAGCTTTTTGAAAACCACAGAAAATTGCGGCGCGGTGATCCCATCTGCTCCTTTCAGACTGCATTTAAAAAGTAGCTAAATATCAGTGAGTCAGTTACCGAAACAAAGTGTGTCATCTCACAACCTAAACTAATTCATTAATAAGATGACGACGCTCCTACCGAGGGCAGGAGAAGCCTAGGAGTCCTGGCCGTAGTCATTGTAACCCCCATGGTGAGAGTAGTGAACTAGGTTTCCCAGCGGCTGCTCCGATCACGGAGATCTGGCCCCGTCCCTGCTTGTCAGGCTCAGTGGTTGGGTGTGCACCACTGGGCCGCACCTGATATAGAATTCTGACTCAGACGCAGGCCAGCCAAGGGACTTGACTGCAGTTTCTACATGTTCTGAACATCAGGGTTTTTGTGGGTATTTTTCCCCATGGTTTTTACAGTAGTTACATGACGTGAAATAGGACAAGTCTTTAATGAGATGCCACGCGTGGGGGAAGCCCAGGATGAACTTAGGTGGCTCGGTGCCTCTTCTCTATTGCGAAGCACTACTTTTTCTGAGCTTCTCAGAAACATTCTTCCCCTGCGCTGTCTACGTTAGAGCTGAATATAACATATTCTCTTTATCACAAATGACTTTTGCAAAAGATAGCAAGGAACAGGTTGTTTGGTCTATAATGAGAGCTAGGGCAACAGTTTTGATTTTAGTAACTCCTTTCCTAAGTACTTAAGAGTCTAGGAAACCTGAAAAACAGTGTTCTCCTAGAACTGCTTTCCTGAGGTGGGCGTCCCGCCACAGGGACATTCCAGATACCAGGGATTCATCTCCAGAGGTGAAGGAAAAACCTTCCCCCTCCTTATTGTCTTGTATTGGATTGAATTATTTTTCATAAGACTTCCACATTTTTGGTGTATATTGCTCACTTTGTTCGCAGAAACCTTAACCATCTTAAAGGCAGAAGACATGTTAAGGATCCATAAACTCCAAAGATTAAAACTGCACAATTCAGCACCCTAGGATTCACGCTGCCGTCCGTTCTGTAAAGGAGTGGCAGTATTAGCGATGACCAGCATGACGGCCTCAAACATCTTGAAATCCACAAAACTTGACATGGACCAAAGCATTTGTTTAAACAGGCAGGATTCCCTGCCACCATGCCGGTTTTTTTTCGAAGTAAATTTTCCATCCTGAAAACATTTTGAAGTCTTAAACAATATCACTATTGAATAATATCTTTTAGGTAACACTGTAAAAACTAATAAAATATACGCACATGTGGTAAGTTTATATGGCTCTTTACTTCTTCGCATTAGGAATAAAAGATTATTAATTTTCCCCCACCAAAACAATAACAGCAGCAGTAGTAATAAACCCAAATATGGTCGTCTCTGATTTCAGAACAGGAAAAACCCCCTTTTCCTTTCTACAACTGGCATTTTCTCCTCCACTGCTTTTTAAGTTGGGCTGTTTGCAATTTAACCTGTCTTTAATTTTAAGCACCGTCCTTCTAGTGGGAGATCCCAATAGGAAACCCCACTCTAACAGCCTCGCTTCTCATTGGCTAGCTGGGAAAAGAGCATTGCTGCATAAATTGGATGCTTCCTTCTCCCCTGGAGACCAAATATGCTCATGTTTCACAATCCCCCGGTTTGTAAGCTTGAGTCCATTGCCTGAAGCGGGAAACTTTCACTTTGTAGAACACAGCGCACGTCGAAATCCAGATCCACTGCCCCTGACATGCTCGGGGCTCGGATGGCAGATTGAAGACATGCTTTTTGCTTTTTGCTTAATCCAGTGTTTCTGAGCTGCTGCAGCAGCTGAAATCAGAAACCGATGTGCATGAGAGAGGTATCCTTCAAAGAAAGGTATTTCCTTTGTGCAACCCCAGTGCACACAGAATCCAAAGGGTTAACCCGAGAGCCGCTTTGAAAACAGAGGCGAAGGTCACTGGCGGCAACAGCAAAGACTTTTAAAGCCTGCTGTCCTGAGCCTTTCCGCCTGCCCTCCCCACCCAGGGGATTGTAAACATTGGCTCCCAGCCACCACATCCCACGGCACAGAACTTCTCTGTGCCTTCAGCATATACGTTTATGCTTTTTTATGGGAGCGAGCAGAGACACAGTGTTGCTGTGAGCCCAGAGAACATGCCCTTGCTGAATGAGGGGAGGAATCCTGTCCTGCCGGAATGTGAGAGCATGCAGACACGCTTATTTAGTGGCGCTTCACATGGAACTCGGCCGCTGCTCTGGGTCTGACTTTCTCAAGTCAAAAGAATGTGTAGAATGCTGTCACTTAATCAGAACCCAGAAGAGCTCTTTTATCTGCCATTTGTTAGTAACTAGCAATATTGCCCTTATCTCTTTGTCCTTTAACTCAATCCAGTGCCCTCGGATATGAGAGCTGGTAACAGGAAAGCACTTATTACCCAGAGCATTGCTTCTTAAGTTTTTTAAATCATTTAATCAGCAATAAGAAGCTGTGGGACTTTTATTGTAATCTAAATAAAGGTTTTTAGACCATAATTATTGAGTAATGTTAAAAAGACATCAAGATGATTCAGGCATTTTCTGCTGCTATTTACACCTGATTTTTCAAAAGCCTGTAATCAGTATAACTCATTATCATAATAACTTCATTCATTCTGTTGCATGAGAACAGAACGGAATTTCCAGAGATGATATATGCAGCTTAAATTTCACTCTCTTGAACTTTCTAGTACATTGTAAAGGGGTTCAGATCCTTCTTCCTATAAATAATATTTGCAATTTCAGTGTCTTGATGCGATATTTTCCCCTTCAGTGATGGTGTGTGCAGTGTGTGTACACATGTGCGTGTGTGCACGTGTGTGTGTGCACATGTGTTTACTAGGGATTAAACCCAGGGCCTCGAAAATGCTAAGCACATGCTCTACCACTGCACTACATCCTCATCCTTCCTTCAGTGATTTCTGAAGATAAGAGCAGATAATCCATCTTGATAGATTCACATGCCACCACAGATGAAGCAGAAACACTGTGCTCCAAACCACTCTTTTTTTTTTTTTTGCTATGATCTTTATTTTTAGAAATGACTGCATTTTAGGGGCAGGCATACAAAATCTTACCCTTGCCTTTTGAAATGGCTGCCGTGAGCATATTATGTAATAAATTTGGATGCTTGCCTACAGCAAATGCAATCAGTCACTGCACGTTCCTGTTTAACAATACCTAATTTTGAAAAGAATACGACTTGGGCCCCAGCGCCTACTGTGCTGCACAAACATGTCGTCATGATTGTTTTCCAGGCTCTTACTGGATGTGGCCAGAGCTACGTGGCTTTGCCAGTGGTTCTCAGTCTACGTGACTCCTGCGGGTTCTTCACAGGGTCTTCTGAAATTCCACTTTGGCTTCATGGAGTCAAACATTCTCTTGGGGGGTTATGAAAGTCCTTCAGTTTTCCTGTTGGTCAAAGTTCCATTTCTTTAAATGTCAAGTTTCTGTGAACAACGTCACTAATCTGATGTGTTAGTCCACAGTACAATGTCCAGATGGTGTCACTGAACATGTCAGATTTATTCTTAGTTATTGAAACCTGGGGTCGGAAAGACTTTTGAAATAGTCTCTTGACTTTTTGATTTGATTGTTGAGGAAAATGGAGGCAAGGGATTGAAATAGCTTTTTTTATAAGATAGTAAATACCCAGGGGTTATTTGTAATAAATATACACAAGGGTGTCAGGAATGAAAACACAGTTCTCCATATTTCAGACCAGGATTTGTCTTATGTAACATATACAGTGTGACTGAAATTAGTAAATGGCTGATATTTATATAGTGGGTGTGCTCGGTCGCGAGAGGACCACACAGCACATCTGAGCGGACATTTTGTACACCGAGTGGGTGGTCGCAGCAGGACTTGGTCTTTTCTTGTTCCCAGAGTACTGGTGACTGACATTTCAACCACGGCACTTAGCAGCTCGCCACACCTCAGTTTCACTCTTAAGTTTCTCACAACTTCGGTAGAATACCCTTATTTTCTGTGGCCTATTTAATATGTAGGAATGACTTCACATTACAACAGTGAACTCTATATCAAAGCCGACAGTATGACCAAAGCTATTCACAGAGGCTAATTCAGAGCACTAAAGTAAATGCTGTTATGACTACATGAGAAAGATTGAATGTAAATGTAAAGGGCTTCCGTCCAAAAAGGCATAGAAGGGAATTCTTCTCAACAAGCACCTATTGTGTTTATGGGTTTTTTTAAACTGGTGTTATATATACGCTTTAGGAAAAGTGAAAACACTGTTAAAAGTATATAATGATAAATTTATTAGAAAAATACTTTGGTAAACTAGGAAGCTGGAAATGTTTAAAACATAAGTGAATAAATTAGAAAACAGAATAACAGTAAAATGCAAAAACAAATCTGAGAGTTGGTCCCTCACAAAGACGACGCTCTGGCATAACTGATGAGAAGAAAATGGCATCGTGGAAGAAAATGGCATCGTGGAATTCCTCCATCTACTCCGGTACTGGCTTGTAGAGGTTGGGAAGAACTTGGGGCTCATGGGACAGTATCAGATCTGTCCGGAGGGAAGTTCCCTAACCTCGTAAAGAGCAACGACAAAGTGGACCCGAGATGAAGCGCGTGAAAATGTTTGGTATTCGTTAATAAACCTTTTATTTTAAACCTTACAATACTGTCCATGAGGGGCCAGGGATTTAGCTCAGTGGTTCCGGCTCCTGTCTTGCAAGCGCAAAGACCCGGGTTCAATCCCTGGAAACCACATACAATACTGTTGCTGGGTGTGGAGACTCACGCCCAGCAACAACCAGTACCACACACCACCGTGCCGTGCGTGGCGGCTCACGCCTATAATCCCAGCACTCGGGAGGCAGAGGCAGGAGGATTGCTGTGATGTGAGTTGGAGGCTGAGCTCAGAGCCAGCCTGAACTACAAAGTGAGACCCTGTCTCAAAAAAAAATACTGTCCATGAGGAAAACTATTAGAATGGGCAGTCTGATGTAACTGTCTTTGAAAATGAATTTATGACACAAGGAATCTGGGGTCCCAGGTAGAAGCTTTGAGTCTCTTAGTAGCAACTTCTCAGTCTTAGAAATGGAAGCAGAAATGTGTGGTTATTATATTTCTCTGTGGAGTGAAATGCGATCAGCTGGTGGGAGCTCTGGCTAATTAGCAAATGCTCAACTGACGTACCTTCCTGGTAATGATAATTAGTTAGATTTTACTGTGGGACCTGTTTCACAAAATGTTTTCTTGTCTCAGCTTTCAGATAGGAAAGTTCACATTTTCAGTCCCGTAAAGACTTCTTGTTTGGAGCAGGAAGATGGCATCCTGCAGTTAACTCAAGGATTGCTCGTTACTCCTCCATCGTACTTAACAAATTTCTAAAGTGCAGTTAAACTCCATTCCCGTATTTGAAATGTGTGTCCCTGCATTCCAGTTTTCTTTTATGTCAAAAGTTTTCTTTACGTATGCAGCCTTGCATTTCTCTATACATAGCTGGGGCTTTTTTGGGAAGCAGTTTACTCCCTCTGCTGGCTCTAACTATGAAATGAAAGTATGTAAAATATAGTTCTGATTATGAATCCCAGGGATTGCTTGCTTTGATGTTCTTTGCCTCAGACTTTTTCTGTAGTGTAAAACCAAACTTTTGTTTGGCTACCTCTAATACTGGTCATAAAATTGCCCAAGAATCTGACAGATCTTTTATATTCCTTTCAAGAACAACTTGGAACCCTGAGATTAGTAGTGATTTGATAATTAGGAAAGTCTGGCGTGCGGATTAACAGTGGATAGTAGGTGCTCAGTAAATATTACTCTCTTGATTGCAACCATATTTTTATTATACGTAGGCAAATTATGTGTACTTTCTGTTAGGAGCAGTAAATCAGCTGCTGTGTTTGGTGAAGTCATCTGTGTTTCCATAGCACTTTCTCAGTGCCTTATTATAGTTCCACCCACACTGTATTAGTGTTATTTCTTTTAGTTTGTCTCACTAAGCCCTGGACTCTTCCAGGACAAGCACAGTCTATTATTTGTTTTTATAATCTCACCTCCATCATGGTGAATTAGTTGCCCAGAAAATGTTAGCGGACTTCAACACTGAACTATAAATTATAAATGTCTTCCCATATAGTGGGCAAACAGCTAGCAAATTTAAGCAATTAGATTTTTTTCTGCATTCTGCTCTTACCATGAAGAAGTAATTGAAAATAAATAAGACATATGTCCCCACTGTCTACATGTGTAATATTATATAGTGGTAATTGATGCCTTAATGGTATTACCAAGCTCTGAAGGGTACTGTAGAACTTTCATTTGCATGTTAACATAAGCCGGATTTTCACTAAGCCGGATTTTCACTTATATATTATTTTGATGTTAAGAGTCTCATTTCTAGGCACGTGCTCTGCTACTGAGCTACATCCCCACCTTTATACCTTGTTTTGAAAGCAAGACATTCTTCTCTTTTCCAGGCTTTTCAGACTTTTTCAGGTCTAGGTTAGTTAAGAATATTAAATTGCATACACAGATACTTTCCAAAACTTTTTGCGAGTTACTTCTTCCAAATCTACACATCGTCATTGACTAGAGCTTTGCAAAGTATTTTCCCAGGAATACAAATTCAGAAGAGTGGTAATAGATGTTTGAAAGGGAGAAAAATCATTCAGCTCAGTAAATGTTGAATTAAGTAGGTTTCTTTTAACTGTAAAACTTCTCAGAGCTTTTAATATGCCCGTGTTCATTGAACTTACAGATGATAAACTCAGCACAGCTCCGAATTTTCTTGGTTTAGAGTCATGTTTTGTAGAACATTTCCAGACATGACCAAAACTCCTCTCGGCATGAGCTGGGATTCTCCAACATCTCCAAAACTCCTCTTGGATTGGAAGTGTCTTAATTAATGAAGTTATACTGAAGGAATCACTTGGCATTTATTTCTTTTGAAGTCAGATGAACTTTACAAATTCTATATGTTTGTCTTAAAATTTATAATAGTATTCCTTCCCATCTTCCTCACCACATTTTTGGAGTTGGTCAGACTATTAAGCCCCATAAAGGCAGAGCCATACCCTAGTATTTTCAGGCACTAAATGTTAGCCATCAAGTAGCACCCTGCATATGTTTAGTAAGTAAATGAAGACATCATTTCTGTAGTCATGCAGAGTTTGTGATCTCCAAGAGAAGGTGGTACCACATGCCCAATATGGATTGTCCCTCAGATCCTCCTCTGCAGTTGTTTAAATTCCTCATGTTTAAATTCCTTGCCATTGTGATTATCAGCTTAATACACTTGGAAAAATGACTGAGTGAACTCTTCTGAGGGAAATGTGGCAGCAGATTTCTAGAAAGCATCAACGTTCTGTGAAATGTTTATAAATGGAAGGTAGAGTTTCTTTGAATTATCCCTGAGGTAAAAGCCAATTGTAGAGGTTACTCTTCTTTTCAGGCTGGGTTTGCAAGCAGCAGCTCCCCCGCCCCAAGCACCCATGCAGTGTGAGGCTCTCAGTGTAGGTGAGAAACCTCCCCCTGGTTTTTACATTCACACATATCCCTGTCCTGATAGCGGATGTACCTAGAAATACTCTGTGAAGTCCGTGGTATTAGTGTGGTTCTTCCTAGAAACTTAGAAGTTTAAGAGCAGCATTATGGCTCACTTCAAGAGCAAATCTATTGATGTATTCTGTAATTATTTAATTAGCAGAATTGTATTTCTTCTCAATGATCTGTTCTTCTTCACCTTTTCTCATAGAAGATACATGAAATGAATTTAAATTTTAAATACATCAGATGTGAAATCAGATAACTAAATCCAGAATGATATCATGGTACCCGTACACTGGTACTCAGTTCAAAAATTATTATTCTTACTGATGTCACTTTTTTTTTCTTTTTTGCTTGGAACTCAGAAAATGGTGAGTAGTGGTATGCAGGCTCCCAAACTGCATTTTCCTTCCAGTGTCCTGGCTGTCATCCTCGGTGTATTTGTGTACTTACTGTATATACTGAGTTCATGTACGTGAGTGAGGAGTTAGTTTGAGGAAGTCTGACTTGGGGAACTGGTTAGAGGATGATTTCATTTGCTGAGATAGGAAAATACCAAAGGAGAACAAATCGGGAAAAAGTACAGTGCTGTGGCCTGTGGGGAAGGGATATCCTGGAGGGCCAACAGCAACTTGCCCACGCACACAGTACAGGGTTTCTGGGCCTGTGCAGAGCATTGTGGGTAGGTAAACCTTCCTTGACTGCCTTCTAAGACTTCACTATTTTGCATATCTGCTACCCTGATCCCCCAACCAGTGGTCACCTTGGTGAAATCCTTTAGGATTCTATTCTCCTATAAGAACATTTTCTGTAGTGCTTGATGTTTTGGTAAACCTGCAGTGTTGTAGAAATGTTGCCGGATTGGGAAACAGCAAACGTTTTTATTGGAATTAGGCTAAAGACCAGAGGGATGAAGAAGAAAGATCTGAGGTGTGTAGGTTCCACAAGAAAGAGGATAAACCTGACCTGGACAAGCCCTGTTTTAATTCCTGTCTCTGCTGTTCACTAGCTGATTGGTCCTTCGCTTCTTTGAGTAACCTCCTGTTTGTAGAAGTAAGAGTTACTTACCTCATACTGAGGACTGTGTAAAATATAATAAATAGGTGGACAGTCCAGCACAATACTTTACGTCTTCAGTGGTTTACAGATTTTTTTTTTCTAGCCAACTTCTTTATCCTCAGATAAGATTAAAAATAAAAAATTGTATCCCTGGTACCACAAAAATAAATAAGGAATAAATAAATTAAAAGTCTTTGGAAAAAAAGATCACAAAATCCCATAGTAACCCGTACTGATTTTTAACAGTTTATTGTCAGGAAATACTTCCTTTAGTCTAACCCGAATGCCTGAAGCTGCATTCTGAGTCCTTCTGTCAGTTACGTCCTTCTTCTTTTTTGTTGGCAGTTTTAACCTTGGCGAAATGAAAATCAGGAAATATCCTAATCTTCACAAACGTATTTAATTAATTCTTGCCTTTTAATATAAATTCCTTTAATAATATGTAATGGGAACCCCAGAATCCTCTATACTTTAAATTTGATTCTGGTATCCCAGGTTAACTGGAAATTACATGGCTGGTTTTGTTTTCCTGTAGACATCTCTGTGCACCTCTTTAGATGGAAGTATTTATGAGGAAATACAGGGAGAGCACACGCGCAGTCACCATACTTTGGTCTGTCCTTTCACCTAAGGATCTCCAGATCCTTCCATGTAAAGAAGGCAGTGCCCACAACATTTTAATATCTTCAGGAATGTGTATACAGTAACGTAAATGTCAAAACTCCACTTCCATCTCCCTTTTCACTTGGACTAAACAATCTGCTGGACTCATGTCACAGGTTAGCAGATAGCCTGTCTAAAATGATCAGAGTGACCAAGGAGAAAGAAAGTGCAGATTTTAGAGAACATTTGACAATTTCCATAACAAAAAATCCACTTCTAAATTCTGAGTAATTACATGGCCTCCTAAAGCATAGAGAGTCCCTTAAGAGTTAAAATAACCTTTTGTTTTTTTAAAATAACCTTTTAGGAGGAAACGATGAGCTATGCAATCCGCTATATCCTGTGTTTTCAGAATGATTTTCTTTTCTACTTATCTGTAAAGGTTGAAGGAATGTCTACAAATATTTACTTGGTTCCTATGATGAAAGCAGAGAAATATCAAGTGGGTGATTGTTTAACGTCAAAATCAAAACTATGCTGTACTGTACTTCTGCTAAAATGAATGAGTTTGTTAGTTGAAACATAGTAGGCATTTAACAAGGGGTAACTATTTTAAGTATCACAGAGTTCAAAATGAAATTTGAACAGTGCAACCTGAAGGAAAACATGAGTTTTAGACTTTTTAACACTTCATTTTATAAAAGCTGAGTGGTCTGGAACTTTATCACGAAGTCACATTGGCTAAAGATGGTGGTGAATTCTCAGAATGCCAGGGGTGGGACTGGGACCCAAGCACGGTCTGTTTCCCAGGTTATAGGAACCCTGTATTCTGCCCTGTGTACTCCTTCCTATCCCTGTTACCTCTCTTTCTCCTGTCTTATAGCTGCTCATACTTCCATACCTCCGTTGGGACGTGCATTCATTTTATGCCTGCTGTATATAATGCTGTTCAAGGTGCTGATGTTGAAGTCTACCTAGAAGGGTCTTCTACCCTTGCAAGGCTAGCTTTGGGTCTAATGTGCTGTAAGACAGTATGAAAGAGATACAGTGCAGTGAGTTTGGAAGGACTAGGCACAGGCACAGCAAGGTTCACAAGAGTTAAGAATGGGCTGGGATGTGAGGAGGACCTAGTGAAAGACCTCAGCATATAAAAAGGCCCCAGTGAAGGACATAGCGTGTGTATTTAAAACATCTCAAAGCCTCTTAAGCAGGTAAGGACAAACTTTTTGTAAAGGAGGAGCATGTGATGAAGTCAGAGGACGTGAAAGCCCAGGCCATGAGGACAGTGTGGGGAAAGCTGGACTGAAGGTTGACCCTGAAAGTGCTGAAGAATAGACAAGGGATTTTGAGTGGGAGAACGCACTTGGGAAGTCAGCGTGGGAGGAAGCAGATGGTAGGGAGAACCCCCAGAGGAAGCTGCTGGGATCATCAGGCAGAGGAAGGGTTCACAGCACAACTGTCAGTCGGTGCGCTCCCTGCCCAGGAAGAGGGGTGGGGATCCTCGGTAGGTGGTGATTTCACTTACAGAGAAGATAAACACATGAGGAGATGCAAGTTTTAGTGGAAAGACAGTGAATGCATTTGAGTTGGAGGGGGCATCCCCAAGAGAAGAGAGGTTGTGGTCAGATCTCTGCAGAGTTCTGGATATGGCGGTGGTGGTGGTGACGGTGGTGTCTGTGTTTGCGTTTTTCACATGGAAACTCATTGTGGAGCCCGTGTCTCAAATTCAAAATCCTTCTACCTCAGCCACCAAGGAGCTTGGATTGCAGCGGCACACCACCGCAGCTGGCATGGGTACACTGTAGATTTGGGGGTGGCTGGATATGGTCTGCGTCTAGGGATTGTGTATTATGTAAGAAAAGGACTGCCTGAGGATGTCGCCTTGGATAAAACAATTACTCATGGAAGAGAAAGCTGGTGTGTACCAAGGGTCACGTCCATGTTTTTATGAGCCATTGTCTACACCTGTTTGCATTTGAGACATGAAGTGGACCAAAAGGAGGATAGACACTCCACTGGTTCAGTCCATAGGGATTACAAAACCAAAGAAAGGGCAGGAAGGATAGTGACACCTTAGAATTCAGGAGTCTGCAGGGGTGGACATTTATAAGTCTTCCGTTACCACTGCTGTGTCATTAAGGGACTCTAAGCATGGTAACAGAGCATCTTACAGGTCACACAATCCAGTTGTCCTCTTTTGGCATATGAGAAGAATGAGGCTTGGAGAAGGCTCATCCTGTGCTAGTTTCTTCATCTAGGAACTATGGGTGTTAGTTAGTGCCCCAACAGGAAATACTGTGTGTGACTCACTCCCTGTAATAATGTAATTCAAGGTTTGTTTAAGACAAGACTTAACAGAGGTATGGGTTAAGAGCCTCAGGATGGCGCCGTACCTTGACTGTTTGAGGCAGCCAGGCTGTTGGCATTCCCAGGCTCAGAGGGAGGAAGGAGAGGGGTCCCCAGGGAAGCAGTCTAGAGTAAGCTGCCTGAGGTGGCCATGACTGCGATGACAACATGGCCTGCTGGAGGAAACCAAGGAGTTAAGGACTTTACCTTCTCTTCTGAACCCCTGCCAAAGCGTCCCATTGGCCAAACTCAGTAAGAAACTGGAGGCATATGGCAGATAGAGGTCTACCTCCAGGGCAGAGAGCATCTGGAGAGGCAAAAGGAAGAGCCCCGCCCAGTGTTCACACCCTGCTTCTCTGGCGGATCACAACAGTTTTTTCAGGATATAGTGAAAGGGTGCACGAATAAAAGACTGTGCAGTAGGTTATTAAGTGAGCACAGTTTACTCTGACATGTATTTTGAGTCAGAGTTGGCCTTGGCTCTACTTTATCTTATATTGTTACTGAACTGCTTCAAAAAATGGTGAATAGATAGCAAAGCAGTTTAAACAGATACATTTACTTGTGTAAATATCCTTGCACTACTCCCCCCTTTCCGCTACCCCTCTTGTTGCCAAATCCATTCAGCACCTCTAGAGGCTGTTAATACATGTAATGGTTGTAATAAACATTGTATTTGCTTTGGTTCCAGCTGGCTCCAATCACCAAACTCTGTCCATAGTTCTTATTGTTATCTTTGCTTATGAGACAACTGCTTTGTTACCATTGGTAGCTACCTTTGTCACAGATTGCTAAACGTTGATCTTTAAATATTACACTCATTGTTTCCTACAACACATTTTGAAATTTAGATTTAGCATTGTGCTTTGTTTTTAAGGACAATTAGAATTATTCAGTGTAGAGGAGCTTTTAATAAAAATCCATTGTATTGTTAATTGTCCTTCTTTCATGCCCTAAAACCTGAAAATATTTTTTATCAGTGTTCACTCTTTATAAAGCTCTCAAAGATTAATAAATTTCTGCTTGTAAGTGACTTAAAGTGCCTTAGGCCATCTTCCATTAGGAGTTTGTATAGGCACAAGATTGTAACTCCTTTTTAAAAAAGGCATTTATGTTTTACCATCAGGAAAATTTGTCCTCAAGAACTTAGAATTAGGTTTTTTAAAACTGTCATCAATTTGAATAGTACGCTTAAAGAGAAAATTAAAACATTATGTATTATTAAAACTGAATAAAACTACAAAACGTTTTGTTTAAAAGAAGCAGCTAAATATTGGTATTAAACAAAACTGAAAATAGAGTTTCAACTAAAAGAAAACTGCAAAGAAAAACAAACTCAGAGGAGGAAATTTAAGAAGATAAAGATAGAAATAAAAAAATTATAAAATAAAATAATAATCCTCCCAGAGCAGAAATAAAACCCTGTGTGAGTTTTTAAAAATAAATAATACAGCTAAACTTCTGATAAGCTTGTCAGATATAAAGAGAAAAAATACATTAGAAGAGACAAGTCAGTATGACCAAGGAAACCAAGAAAATAACTATAAGAGGTACTGCATTCATTTTTAAACCAATACATTTTTTAGATTGTGTTTCCATAGGAAATATTTTACCTTAATCAAAACTGACTTTAAAAGACTGAAACCTGAATAGACTAATTATGAAGAAGAAATTCAGAAGTTTGGTAAAGATATGTCACTAACAAAAGTGCAGAATTTTATGCTCAAGGGACTAATTATTTATATGTTGTTATACAACTCAAGAATATATGGAAAGCTTGCATATCCCTGATATTGAAACATGGAAGAAACCTATAGATGAGTCTCCTTTGAAGATAAGTTAATAGAAGATAACCTCTATTATCGTCTAATAGAAGATAACCTAATATCCCAAATAAATATTAGCAAATAGAATTCTCAAGTGTCTTAAAAAATTGATACGCCATGAATTAGAAATGATTATTTCAAGAAGATGGAGTTAGTGCAGTATTAGGTTATTAGAAGATAACCTAATATCCCAAATAAATATTAGCAAATAGAATTCTCAAGTGTCTTAAAAAATTGATACGCCATGAATTAGAAATGATTATTTCAAGAAGATGGAGTTAGTGCAGTATTAGAAAATTCACTAATGTAACATGTCACTAATAAAATAAGTGGTCATTTGTCCTATGTATTTCTAAAAGTATTTGACAAAAATTCTGTTTTGAGTGGTAACTAAATTTTAAATTAAAAAAATACCAATATTGTTTTCATTTTTACCGTTTAAAGATCTACTTTATGATTATATTGGTATCACACACTAGAGTAATGAAAATCAAAATAGCTCTAATAAGAATTTTTCAGATGAGTAGTCAGAAACCATAGTTGCCTGCGATCAGCTTAAAATAATACTGTACTCAGATTAAATTTCTTGTGTTGTATAATGCTAGATTATAAGAGTAATCTGAATTGAAGTGAGAAAGTACATGTGCTTTCACAATCTGTGTGTGACTAACCCGCTCAAGTGGAACTTATAGGCAGTTGGCACCTGCACTTCTGCCTACAGTGTGTCAGAGGAGCAAAGTGTTCCTCCAGCCAGAATATTAATTAAGCAGAGATGTATTATATCACTAAAAACCGGAGCCCAAAAGGGAATGAACACTCTTGGTAAAAATGCCATCTTCTTTTTGGGGAATCTGTCTAAGAATGATTGCCTTAAAGGCATTACTTGTTCAAATTTTGTTCTTTAGCGATGAACTTGTTCTGGGCACAGACATATCATGGATAAAGTTAATAACGTATCAGGAATAAGTCATAGTATGAAATGTTACAAGGTAGGAATTTCAGATAGTAGTAAGTTCAAGAAGGTGATAGCATTCAAATTGAGCTTGTAGGATAAGTAAGATTTTCACATGTGGAGAAGAGGGATAAGTACTTCCCAGGCTAAAGAACAGTGTGTGTGTGTGTGTGTGTGTGTGTGTGATTGTATATGTGATATATGTGTGTGTATGTGTATATGTTTGTGTATCCATTAGATATCAATCAGATATCCCCTTAAATAAATGTGAGCCCGAGATAAAGCAAAGTGTGTTAGATGAGATAAGGAGGGAGCATTTAATGCTGCTGATCACTGTAGAGTTTCCCACTATTTCTTTATTGATTATAAACTCATCGGTTGACTGGACTCAGCCAAGCAGTTCCGCTCTGTGTGATGTTGATCAGGGCTGCATTCCTCTAGGGAATCTTGACTTGACTCTCCAAGATGGCTCATTCACCTGGCTTTTAGCCGCGAGTTCACCTGGGGCTGTGCACCAGAACATTTTTGTGGGCTTCTCATGTCAGGGCCACTGGATCCTGAGAGAAGACATTTTTAAAAACTCAGGCTAGAAGAGTTCTTCTGACGACACCTTGGTAGGCTTAGATATTGTTTCCACCATGTTCTGTAGCTCAAACAAGTCATAAAGGCCAACCTAGATTCAATGAAATGAACAAACTCTGTTTTTTGATGGAAGGCACAGTGTGTACATCGAAGAAAGGAAGAGATTGATGGAAGCATTTTTAGACTTTTTACCCCAATCTTAACGCCCTGAATACATAAAGCTGAATTTTAGAAAATTTAGATAGACGTTGATAATAATAGAAGAAGACCAATCAGTAAAGACCAGAGGGGTCTGTATAATAGGAAATGTCTGTGTAGTGGATGTATGTATTCAGTTTTTTACTTGACAATAAAGACCACTCGATTTCAGGTGTCCACCAAGAATCTATCTGTCTACCCTGCCCCAAAAAGGAAGCACTTAACATACTCCATCTTCCCCGGGCTCAGCCTGCCAGAGTGGTTAGAGTTGGGTTTGTTTCATCTTTTGATGTACTCGGCACCAGACGGGCTCTTCTGTTATGGGAATCTCCCCCTCTGGATGAATTTTTTTCATGTGATATGAGTGCTTGTATTCCACACTCTCTGAAGCTCTTCCTGTTTTTTATTTCCTGAAAAGAGCAGTATGGAAGGGGGTTTATTTTGATTCCCCAGGTGCCATGATAAGACTTGTCCTGGGTGTTCTGGAACCTCCCGGGTCACATTCTATCTGGAATCTTCTGATTTTCCAATAATACTGACCTGAGAATTGGGGTGAAGTTGTTGCAATCATTTATTTTCCATCTCTTATCTTTTAAGCCCAATTTTTTTAAAAAATAGCTTTAAAATACAAGGTTTTGAGTCTTTGCCTTCTGAAGCTTGTGCCATTTTGCCGTGTTGTATGAAGATGTTGACTCCTGGTCTGTCCGTGATGATTCCTATCTACTGTGTTTATCACTGTGGCCTTAGATTGATGGGAGTTCTTTAAAAGTTTTGTCCTTAAGCTGCTGGGGCTGGGGCGTGGAAGCTGGCTGCTGTGTCCTCAGTGACACCCACTTCTGTTTGTCCTTGCAGGTTGTCACACTGTGGTACCGTGCTCCCGAAGTCTTGCTCCAGTCCAGCTACGCCACCCCTGTGGACCTCTGGAGTGTTGGCTGCATATTTGCGGAAATGTTTCGTAGAAAGTAAGACATGCATTTTCTTTTTGAAATTGGCAGTAATTAAGCAGCATAGCGTTTTCTGTCTCTGGACCGTGGTCTAGATCTACCCGCTCCGAGTCTCTCAAACCTCCCCTGAAAACACTCGCTCGGTTTGTACAGTGTGGTTTTCTGTGGCTGAAGCTTTAAACTCTTATGCTAAGACATGTTGACCCCAAGTATATTATAATATTTTTTAGTGAAAAAATTCCTCAAGGATACTTATGCATGGGAGGAAAGCTATTAAGTGCATGGAAATTTTGATGGTAAGAATTGTTGAAAACAGAATGTGTAGGCTAGCCTCCACCGCGGAGGGAGGCGAGGGCGAGTCAGGGCTACCGCGGAAGGCATCAGGTGCCACTGTGTTGGGAGAAATTGAACTTGGTGAGCCCTGCAAAGGGCAAAAATGAAATGAAGACATACAGACATAAAGATGATTTCATCAGAGTGCAGTCCACCTAATAATGACACAGTGATCTGAAGAGTACATGAGGGTTTCTGAAAAAAGTCACCCACCACACACTGCAGGTGATTCCAGCCGCTTCGTAGGGTGGATGGGCAAGGTTGGTGAGCTCCAGAGTCATCCTAAGAAGTAGGAAAGTCTGTGGTTTACTTGTCTGATGTTCAGGTCACAAGAAATAACCGCACAGTGTAATAAAACTCTGCCAGGAAAATGACCCCTACCTGGGTACTAAGTTCAGCCTCATGAAAATTAAACAAAGAACTTCATCATAATCTAATCTCTGTTTTCTATTTTTATTTCCATGGGAAAATGTGAGTTGAGAAGCTGAGCATATTCCCACTAGACATATTATGTTCAAAATGTGGCTGTGTCACATTCATTAGGAAAAGTGATTCAGTCATTTGTTTTTGTTTGTTTGTTTGTTTGTTTTAATGAAACCAAGTTTTGTGCAGTTAATGTTGGGGACTATTTCTAGAACTGAACGAATTTTATCTGTTGCTCATAGGAAGGGCTCATGGCAAGATTAGCATACATAGGCATTTAATGGCAGCCTCCAGTGCCACATACAGTGCCAGATCTGTTTCTTTGTTACCTTTTTAACATCCTTACAATAAGAGGAAACTGGGATGGTATGGTTGATTTATTTGTCTAATATCAGGCAACTAAAAAGTAGCAGTGGTATGAATCAGAAGGAAGTCTTGTGAGTTCTTATCTAGTGTTATTTTTCTACAAGGGAAGGAAGAAAAAATGTCACATTCAGCTCAGGCGGCAGTGTCTACTAAATGGGCTAAATATGTGGCTTTGAAACTATAGTCCCTGGACAGCACCATTAGCTGTCCATCACGTGGGCTCTTTTTGGAAATGCAAATTTGCAGGCTCCCACCCCAGACCTACTGAATTAGAAGAACTGTGGGCTGAATTCCCGAAGCTGGGTGTTTGTCAGGCCTTCTGCTAGATCCTCAAACACCCTTCAGGGCACAGACCACTGCGTGGTCCATGGTTGTCTTTAAAAGTGCGTCTCCCAGGTTCTAATTCACTGTTAGACTCAGGACAGCAGTTATTGTTGTTTAAGGTCACTCTGGTTGGGCGAGGGATTTAGCTCAGTGATTCTGGCGTCTGCCTCATAAGTGCAAGATCATAAGTTTGATCCTGGTATTAAAAAAAAAAAAAAATAGTACCTCTGGTAACCCTTGACGTCCAACTCACTTTACGTTGTGTTATAGGCTCGTGGCCAGAAATGGGAATGAGTTGCCATCGGTAGTGCAGAACAGGAGATAAGGTCGTCATTCCAGGTCATCCAAAGAATAACAGTGCACCTGAAAGCTGTTAGAGAAACACTTATTAGAATTATATAAATGTGTCTAGAATCGTCTCAATGTAAAGATAGAGCCTGTCTTTTGGTGTGGGGACAGTCCATTAATTTTCAATAATGCAGACTTAAATATTAGCCATAACTGATGGTAAAATCAAAGTTAGCCATAACTGATGGTAAAACCAAAGTTTTTTAAACTATTAAAAGACAAACCTTACTGGAATTTGCCATATTTTTAAGCACAATCTGCTGTTTATGGAACATTTACAATCCCAAATTCTATTTTCAAGCATTAAAACATCTTCTCCACTGAAGTGATAGTTGAAATTGGTGACGGGCTGGCTTCCCAGCATAGCTTGCCGAATCCCATACAACTTGGAACAAATCTGAAACACCAGTTGTGCCAATTTACCACAGCCTTTTTTCTGGGGGAAAATTTATTCTGCTTTCCAGGCTGGCATGACAGAACTACTGCTGTCCGTCCAGCCCGGGAGCTGACAAGAGCTCCTCACTCATTAGGGGCTCAGAGAAGTTTCTTTTGAGAACAGTGGCGGTACTCTGCTTTGTTTCCTGGGACAGTGAGATGTTGGGGAGACCCACTGCCTCTTACAGTGTGCCCTTACGAAAAGTACTCTTTCTTCTGGAGTCAGATTCAAAGGTAGCAAGGTGAAAAGTAATCGCATAGAGGAGGAAGCAGTATCAAAAACCAGGTCCAGGGGGCCGGGGAGTTAGCTCAGTGGTTCCGGCGCCTGTCTTGCAAGCGCAAGGGCCCGGGTTCAATTCCCCGGTAACCACATAACAATACTGGGTGTGGAGACTCAACCCAGCAGCAACCAGTACCACATACCACAGTGCTGGGCGTGGTGGCTCACGCCTGTCATCCCAGCACTCGGGAGGCAGAGGCAGGAGGATTGTGATGTGAGTTTGAGGCTGAGCTCAGGGCCAGCCTGAACCACAAAAGCGAGACCCTGTCTCAAAAAACCTTAAAAAAAAAAAACCAGGTCCAGGGTCAGGCGCCTGTCTTGCAAGTGCAAGGGCCCAGGTTCAATCCCCAGTAACCACATACCATACTGGGCGTGGAGACTCACCCCAGCAGCAATCAGTACCACATACCACAGTGCCAGGCATGGTGGCTCACATCTGTAATCCCAGCACTCGGGAGGCAGAGGCAGGAGGACTGCTGTGATGTGAGTGGAGGCTGAGCTCAGGGTCAGCCTAAACTACAAAGGGAGACCCTGTCTCAAAAAAACAAAAACAAAAAAAATCCCAAGTCCATTGCTTTAAGACTGAACTAAAATGAGCCCAAGCCAACCACAAGCCCTTGCTGGGGTGGGCCCTAGTCCCCTGCATAGTTCCTGCTGGGTAGCTGTGACCTTGAATGTGACCATGGAATCTGACCTTTGTTCTTAGTTCATGTGGCGTTTCCTGTCATGCCACCCAGACAGCCGAATATGCCATGCTTCTTAGTTTGCTGCATGTGTCCTGGGGTCTCAACCCAAAGCTTTACTTAAATCCAGCTTCTAACTTAGTGTTGACCCAGACGAGCGGCCACAAACCATGGATTCAGAATGCAGCCCCGTTACTGTAGGTTGATTTTCTTTTTTGAGACAAGAGTCTCGCTGTGCATCCAGGGCTGGCCTCAATCCCACGACTATTCTCCTGTCTGCCTCTCCTTCCCGGGGCTGGTATTACAGGTGTGCACCACCAGGCCTGGCCAACTATAGACTAATTCTGAATCAGAAAATTCTGTGTGTCCACTTCAGGTCCTACTTGATGCTAAAGCAGTAATTCCCAAACCTTGTTAGCTTTTTATCACCATCACTGTCTTTGCTGTATTCTTACAGCAGTTATACTATTATTGACTTAATTTATTTACTACACTAAATGAATTGCCTCATTTTATTTAGCTTCATTTTAACCAAAAATATATAAAATCAGACTTTTGTTTGAGACAGATACATATTTGCCTAATGCACATTAAAACATACATAAACATCAAAATCATTAAGAAACTTAATTCATATTCATCCCCTGAAATTACCCCACATATCACCAGCAGTCGATGGCATGTGTTAGAAACCCTGTAGCAAGGAATGTCCCTGAGTCCACAGATAGTTTATTGGGCTGCTGTTCCGCTACAGGCCTGGTGAAGAAGAAAGCCATGTATGTTGCCAGTGAGTGTGGCGAGCTCTGTGAAAAAGTGTGGGGTTCTGGGGCAAGACAGCACAGGAAGACTGTTCTGAGGAATGAAGATTTTTGTGGACGGGAAGATAAACTTTCCTTAGAGGTCACTTCCTACTTGTTCACATGAAATCTTTGAGGAATATTTTTTTCCTTTTGCATCATCAGGGTTCAACGTTCTCCATAGCCTAGGGAAAAGAAAAGAAGCAAAGGAAGTTACACCTGTGGGACAGTCCCAGGGCAAGGGCCCCACGTGTACTATCTTGTCAAACCCACATCTGAAGGCCGTTCTCCAGAGCTTGTAGCTCCTCCACTAGGAGGGTGGAGCACCTGCTCAGGAGCACCCAGCTGCTCAGGGGTGGGAGCAGATTTGAGTTCAGGTGTACCCGACTTGGAGCTTTTGCTACTGTGCCACATTTCTGCTTGTGCTATTCTTTGTCTGTTGTTTCTGGAATGTTTCATGCATTTATGACAGTGTAGCCCTTGGTGATATTTTAAAGAAGCCAAGAAGTAAGTTACGCATTTAAGAGCTTTGATTTCCAGTCTGTCCTATATTAGAAAAGTTGACCAGTTCTAATGCCATTATGAGGTACATGCCTTCTATTCAAAACTGAATACCTAGGAAATATGAACTCAATACAGAGAGTCTTAGGGCAGATGGTTGACAAAGAGCCAGAGAGTTTAAATACCATCTGTCACTACTATCTGGGTTTAATAATTTCCCACACTGACCCACAGAAACATTCTGCAAAATGGATTAGAGCCATGTTTTTATCCTCCTTCTTTGACTATGACTGTCCACCTTTACTCCTAAGAAACACTGCTGTAAGTTAGCAGCCAACTAATCAGCTTGAAGGATAGATGGTTAGGTAGATGGGGTAGTATGATTTTTCACCACATGGAAAAAGTAAATGTGTGACCACAGCTCTCCAGATACCTGTCACTTGCCTCGTGATCCTGGTCAGAACTGTTGTCTGTGGTTTTAATATACGGGGTTTTCCAGTTGAAGGCAAAGTCATAAAAAGAAAATATGCATTTTAAAAACAAAACCCGCCAGTGATTCTTTGAACATTGAGATTGTGGTAAACAGATAGTAATTCTTAGAAGTTCTGGGTTGCCAGCTCTGCTGATCCCTCGCTGTGAAATGCAAATGCCACCAGGAAGAATGTAACAAACAGTCACTGTTGGAAGGGAGCAGACCAGCCCGATGGCTGTATTTCCCATTGTGCCGTGGCCTCTAGGCTTGTCTCCATCGATTTCTATGAATTAAACACACAGCACTAAGAAGCCAGCACTGAAACTGTCCTTTGTGACTCGGTGGCCAATGAGTAAATGTCTCAGATGTCACTTCAGGCCTCGCCAAACTTCGCATCAGTGGCTGTGTTGATGCATCTCCGTCCTGGTGACGTCAGCTCCCCCCACCAGACCCTGCAGTTGGCTGTTCCGAACATCAGTGCACCAAAGGCCAGTGCTGTCTCTGAGAAGAAACGTGCCCGCTGCTCAGGTCACAACATGTGTGTGTGGAGCCTACAGCCCTCAGCCAGACTTAGGATTCGAGGTTTATTATCCCTTATGTGATACTTTCTTAGACCTTTTATTCACTGTCCATTAATGGACCAGCCCAGTGGAAAAAAAACCAAAGGAGCATTTTCATAGGTGAGGAACTACTCAGGAGCTATGTTGACTGAATACTGCATAATACAGGATAGTTCTGTGTAATAGCAAATGAATATTTTTGTCATTTGCTCAATGCTGGATTCTTTTTACTCTTAAGGAATAACCTATTTTAACAGGAATTTGAAAAACATATTTTCATAATATGTCCTAAGAAGTCGCTGCCAGGCCTGGCCTTTCCCTTGCGGGCAGCCCTGCAGCCCTCCAGCGCCCAACCTGGTGTCTCCTGGGTCTGCCTGTCTTGTGATCCTCTCCACAAGCTAGATTTTATCTTCTTATCACGCTGCCCACGGTCCTGCCGCACTGTCCTCACACGCCTGTACCTCGCAGCCTGCGGCCCTCCGCGGGCTGCTCTTCGTCGCGCAGTCCTTGTCCTGTGAGAACAAGTTGCCCTGCTTCCTTCAGGTTTTCCTCACAGTCTCTTTCCTACCCCTTGCCTGCAGGTGCTCTGTCCCCTCTGAGAAGGGAATCATGATCTTTCCAGCCGTTTGCTGCTTTGGGGGCATCATTCTGCCAAAGCCTGTCTAGGTTTTTTTTTTTTCATCTTCATATACACCCACACCCCAGTCTTCATTGCATCCCCGGAGACTGTAGATCTAAGGGTCTTCAGCACAGAACCACTGCAGGGCAAGAGGACTTTACTGATGGAAGTACTCTGCACCTAGGCGCAGGAGGGCCGGCTCAGCCATCGCCTCATCCATTCTCCCGTCCCCTGAGCGTTCAGTCACTAACCTTGGCGATAACTTGGATTTCTCTGCTCACCTCAGAAAAACACTGCACCTTAGAAACAGCATCATTCAGTCCTCCACCGTGCGCAGGATTGCTGGGCCAGGCTGGGAGTGTAGCTCAGCAGTAGAGCACAGTTTAGTATGTACCACAGGAACATGGAAAGGAAAGGAGAGCTCTGCTTACAGACAGCAGTGGGGGCCGCTGGAGAACAAATGCTCACTCGGTCCGTTAGGGCCGTGGCTGGGCGTGTCCCCGAGCTGCAGGCTCCTCCGGGTCCCGGGTCTGTCTCCTGGCAGGGCTCCTGCCCCCTCCACAGCCCTTGGGCGCCAGTCCACTCCCACACTCACAGCCAGCACCAGCCTCCGCCCCAGCTGGGTGAGGTGAGTGAGAGTCAGAGCCCTCAGCTCCGTCCGTCCCCTCAAGTCACTCTTGATCTTCACCTTCTATTTTCATCTGTGTCTCCTCCTTCTGGATTGTGCTGTTGATCTTACCACGCTTCTAGGTTCTCACCGCACCAATGCCGCCCTTCTGGATCCCTGGGCACCAGCTCCCGGCTCTTCACCCTAGAAGATGAGAAGGTCTCCCCCTTTCTCTGCCTCAGTCTTTCTCCTTCTCCTCAGAAGCTCACTTCAAAAGGATGGGCGCCGGTAGACTCAGGTTCTGTGTCACTGGCTCAGCTCTTAATCCCATTCGTGATAAAAATGACAGCATGCCTTAGAGCCCAACTGCTCACCAAGTGTTATATCCAGCACTTGGTTTAAAATGCGTTGTTTCTTTTCAGTGTCAGATAAGAGACCTGAAAGATAAAGAAGCTCAGGGTAGCACGGCTAAGAAATGATGAGCAGAGGGCCTGCTGCTGTGGGAGTGGGTGGCGTCCTCCTCCTCACTGTTCCAGGCCCCCTCTCCGGTCTTCCCTGGAGACCCTTCATCCTGGGAGCACAAACCGAACCGAGGAAGCTCCGAACCGGAAACCGAACCGAGGAAGCTCCAAGCAACACCCCCCAACCCCTTCTTCATTTTAAAAAACTTGCAGACAGTGTCTTGCTACGTTACCCAGTAGCTTTCGACTTGGGGTCTTCCTGCCTGAGCTTGCCCCAGGGCTGCGATTGTAGGTGCACAGCACACCGGGGACTGCCTCTGCCTGCTTGCACAGCTCTCAGATGTACATCTCCTTCTCTCAGACGTAGGTGTTTCCAGAATGCGCTGCATAATTGAGATGCAGAGCACGTCACTCCTGCAGGACTGCGTCATCATACACCCAACCCCTGAGCTAGCTTCTCCTCTCCTCCTTTCATGGGACTAGAGAGCTTAGTGACCCTCAAAGGGTCCCTTGGAATCATCTTCAAACCTCTGTGTCCAAATCCTGGGAAAACTCAAAGGTCTAAGATTTTGCCACTTTCTGATCTGACTCCCGTCAACCTTTTTTTTTTTCTTACAATATTAGAAATTGAACCCAAGGTCTTTGCACTGAGCTATATTCCCAACTCTCTCTCTCTCTCTCTCTCTCTCTCTCTCTCTCCCTCTCTCTGTACATATTTATGTATACATGTATGTCTGTGTGTGTCCAGGGGGAGTAGTAATTGGTGTTATTGTTACTGGTGGTGTTTTTTGGAGAGACGTTCTCACTAGGTATAGGAACTAGACAGCTTTGTGCTCATCCTTTCTCCCCCTGAGGCTTCATGCTCCCCTCGCCCTCTAGAGTCTACTCTGCCCTGCAAAGCCCTCTTCTGTGTACAGTCTGGAGAATTCAGCCAGCTGCTCCCCCTTTTCCCTTTATTGGGCTTCTGAGATTTAAAAGGTTCTAGAACACCCAAGTGGATAACCTCCAGCATAGATTCCGACTCTGATATCCTGTGGTTCTGCATAGAGCCACGTCTTAGTCACTCTGGAATTCGTAACGTGTCTAGCGCAGCTCACGTGTTTTACATCTTTTTGCACTGGCCTCACTGCACATGAGCACTGATACCCATGTGTCAGTTTAATCTTGGCGGGTGTCTTGCTCGACGATTCCACCTCCAGTCACTGTCAGTGCCATACTCTGAGCTAGGGACCTCTAATAGCAAACAGGCTACCATGAAAAATTAAGCAGGTACAAGATATCTGTCCAAATAATTATTTCAGTGTGTAGTGAACTCTAAAAAACTATAAATGAATGCACGAATGAAATCCTACGTCTGAACTCCATCGACTGTTTTACATTTGCAGCAGTCTCGGTCTGGACTGAGCATTTTTCCAGTGCTTGTAGCCATCTGTACTACATGGGACACTGTCAGTCTGCATCATCAGACGCTGGAAAGGAAACAGAAAGCCTGTTGTTGATGGAAAAGGGCAGAGAAGATATGGCAGTGCCCTTTCCCGAGCTCCATTCATTTCTCATTCTTCTCTGTCCTCTTCTGTCTTTGCTCATCTGATTGGGGGCTTGAGTAGAAGCTGAGGTTCTCTTGCCCATGAAAACCAGCAGAGCAAAGATTGGCGCAGCCCTCTGGTCTCCCTGTGAAATGGCGGTACTCAGGACCGACTCACCACGTAGAAGACGCTTCACAGCACTAGCAGGCCTCCCCCAGTATGTCTGCTTTACAGTTGCCTGCGCCTTGGACCCATCGCTGTACATACCACTTACAGACACAGCAATGGTGGAGGGAAAGAACAAGTTGGAAGACTTAGGTGCTGGTTAGCTTTATTTTTAACAGTAATGGTGATCATCATCGTCTGTTTGTAAAAATGCCACATAGTTAGAAGTACAGAATGTAAATGTGTTTCCTGTATTTCCATCCAAAGTTCCAAAGATTATTCCCTGAATATACTGAATGTACTTCCAGATCTTCATTATGAATTGAAGAGTAGATATGAGTGTGTGTTTATTAGCATGTAAATATATGTTCACATGCTTTCACGTAAGTTTCTCTCACAGAAATGGGCTCACCCAATTCTTTTAACTCATTTTTAAACTGACCAAAAAACTATTTCACAATTAAACTAATTTTCTGTTGATAGACATTTAGACTTTATTCATTGGGTTTTGGTCCTGTTAGGCACAATGTTGCAGCAAAATCCTTGCGCTTATGTTGTGGAACATTTGTCCAAGCATTTCTGTATGGTAAATTCCAGAAGCAAAATTATAGGGTCAAATAGCATGCATATTTTTAAAATTCTGCTAGCTAAACCAAATCAGCACTCCAAGTAAAATCTTACACTGGAGTCTGGTTTTAGCTTAAGGTGGGAAGTGGGAGTGAGAATTCTCCAAGATTAAGAAAGGTTGTTTAGAGTGAAATTAGATAAGAACTCTTATGTAAGCCTTGGCTCCCTCTTCTACCCTTACTTAAAAATAATACCAACTGGAAAATGTCAGTGAATGTGGTAATTTTTTTTTAAATTGTTGCTAAGCTTGAGGTGATGCATAAAAGACTTCTTTCAACTGTAAAATTCAGTATGGGTTTCCTTTTTATCAGTTGGAGTAGTGATAGGGAAGTAATAAACCTCATTTTGTCAGTTAAAAAAGAGTTATCTTAAGTAATGTCCTAAACAGTTTTTCAGACTAGTTTTTTTTCCAGTGCATGGGCAACCCAGTGATCACTCTAAAGAATTCCACGTACCTGTGCTTATAGAATATTATGTACTGAATTCTAATCTTCTTTCCACATAGCCAACCCCTGGAGCTAAGCCCTCTCTTCATCTTATCTTTCCTGTAAGTCACTAGAGCTGAGATGTTATTACTTGGATTTTGCTTTCCAGTTCTGTGCCGTAGAGTAACTGGAAGCAATCATCTGCTTCATCTAAATTGAAAAGAATGAAATTAATAGTTTTAAGTCTATCCAGCCATAAAATCTTAGGTCTCCCTGGTCACACTTCAGTCATTTAGTTGGGTAAATATACTTAGTTTCAGACAAGTAACCATTCACTTTTTAATTATAAAACACCTCCAGACAGTGAAGTACTTGATACACTGAAAGCCAGTTGTAGTAGTTGGTGGCAAACTTACCATCTCTTCTTTCTCACGAGCGAAAGATTCCCAGCTCTACAAAATAAAAAACACCAGAGCTACACAGAGTTACTTTAGCTGGGGCATGGACCTCCCATCTGAGCTGAATTTGGCTGTGATGCAATGCTTATGTTTGTTACCTTGTCCTATTTGTTCAAATGTATTAGAAAAGATAATAATTACAAGTAAATACTAAATTTCATTTTGGGTAAATGTAAATTCATGAAATTGTATTATATTCTACATAATTTCCCTCTGAATCATCCCCAGTCGATAAGTTACAACAAATGATAAGATATACAGGCTCATATACAAGTGGACGCAGGACACTTTATTCCACCCCCTGCATTGGGCTGTTCCCTGTCTGTCCGATACCCAGGTGCCGCTGTTCTGCACAGAGAGTCTGCCTCCCGTCTGCCCTTCCCATGATAGATGGAGGAGCAGGTATCTGGGAAGACCCACTCCCTGGCTTAACTGAGAAGCACTGGCATTTTTCTAACACATAAGAAACTACCTATTTGCTTTTTCTGTCTTCGTCTCCTTCCCTCCTCTTACTGAACCATAACATACTTTTCTCCTCTTTCTTTTCTTCCTCTATTTTCCTCCCTCCTTTCTATTGACTCCATCTGCCACTTTCTACCTTCTCTTCCTCCCATTTTAAATGTAAGAAATAATATTAAATGTGATCTTCAGTATTGACTTTCTTGTGATTGTATTGAGTTTATGGTTTATTACTCCAGTTTTGCTTGCTAAAGTAAATTTGCATATACTAGATTTTGCTCTTACATAAGGTGATGTTGGCAGCTATGTATGTATGTGTTTGCATGTACTTTCACGAGACAACTAGAGACATGTGCATCGTGTTTACCTATAGATTAAGATACTGCAAGAGGCAACTCAAAGTGATATATTTACATTGGAAATTAGATTTTACTCTCAGCAGATTTGGGTGCTACCAATTCTTTTTATGATCACTGACACAGTTGATTTTCTGGACATTTCCTGTCCAGAACTTGGGAAGACCTACTCTGTGTTAAGTGTTACAGAATGAATTCAAAGTACCAGCTATTTTATTTACTCTAAATGGGTTAGATTGCTTCTTTTAGAAGAATGAAGACAAAAAACTAGAATTTTAAAAAATCTTATAACTTGGAAAAATATGTTGCAAGGCAGAATAACATTATCCAAAAATGCAAGAAACAAAAAAAATCTGAAAATGACCAATTAGAATCAGAAAAAAATTTCCAAACATAGTTAACTAACGGAAAAGAATGCTACAAGACATATTCTCTAAAACAAAAGCAAGAAACTACAAAAATTGAACATTTAAAAATGTACAGATAAGGAAAAGGGAAAGGGTAGGTAGGGAAAAGTAAAGAAAGGAAAGAAAAAACTTGATAGTAAAAAAAAAAAGAAAACAAAGCTCTGCAGGTAGGAGCAGGGTTGTACAGAGGGCAGAGGATAAAGGAAAAATGAGAATCAAGATGTGTCATGTACAGGTCCAAGCTCTCAGTGTTAAATATGATCATATTGTATGTATAAAATGTACCAACAAAATCAGTTTTAAAATAAAATGTATAAACAAGAAATGAAGCTGGAGAGATGAGCAAGGTGTGGAGTTGTACGGAAATCAAGGCTGTAGCACTTACTGAGTTAAAGTAAATGTAATATGATAGGAGGGACTAAAATTAGAAGATGACAAGTCTGGAGGATAGACAATGGAAACCCGGGCTAAGAAGTTGATAGTTTTGAAATGTAGCAGTCGAAACTATAACCAAAGAAACATATATCTAAATTAAGAAAAGGCAATGCAGAAATCTTTGTGATACTTTGAGGAAAGAGTCATTGAAAAGAGACACAAACTGATAAAAATTTTTAAAAATTTAAGATTTTTATTCTTTAAGAGGCACTTTAGGGTTTTCAATGCTGTGTTTACACAAACTCAACTTGGGTCAGCTGGAGACAAAGGCATTTGTTGTCTCTTCAGCGGTGACTCCAGAGATAAGAGAGCTTCAAGACTGGCTGGAAGCCACAGCTCCATTTTTATGTCCAAAGGATCTTCAAAGGCCATCTTCACTCATGGGAAATTGGTCATAATGGTTCCAAGTTTCACGTCTGTGTACCAGGATACTTGTATAAAGAATGTGTCCTGTGGGCTGGGGATTTAGCTCAGTGGTTCTGGCGCACAAGGACCCGGGTTTGATCCCCGGTAACCACATACCGTACTGGGCATGGAGACTCATGCCCAGCAGCAACCAGTAACACATACCTCAGTGCCAGGTGTGGTGGCTCACGCCTGTAATCCCAGCACTCGGGAGGCAGAGGCAGGAGGATTGCTGTGATGTGAGTTGGAGGCTGAACTCAGGGCCAGCCTGAACCACAAAGCAAGACCCTGTCTCAAAAAACCCTAAAATAAAAAGAATGTGTCCTGCGACTACTAGGGAAACAGTCAATGGAATCCACCCAAAAGAATGATACAGCTTACATCGTAGAAAATGTTCAATTTGCGTTGAAAAGGAAAAAAAAAAAAAAGCCTACAAGAATCAAACAAATTTATTTTAAAACTTTACAAAAAGGCAAAAAAAATTATACTGCCTCCATCTTCTCTTGTTTAACTGAAAGCCAGAAGCAAATAGATAAAACTCTATAGGTTTGTGGGCATAACAATCTATTACCAAAGAACTTCATATTCAATAGAATTGTCGAAAAGGTTTGAAGGCAGTGGCATGTGCCAGACACACAAGGATTCCATTACTTTGTGTTTGTTGATTGGACTAAAAGAGACCTGAAGACATCCATCTTGAGGCTGAGATGCCCTGGCTGAAAGTCCTAACAGGATGCTTGGTGCCACTGTCCAGACCCCAACACCCACCTCTTCCCACAGCTCTCAGGGTTGGGACCTCACTTGTTGGCACTGGCCACTAATGACCCAAAAGAATGTTGTTGGGCTAGGGTATTTTTCACAACAGCATCTGGGTGAGGCTTAAAAGCAAATAATTTCATTATGAATTATTAGTCCTTATTATGAGAATAGCCCTGTAATTGGCCTTCAGAAATTCCCCTCAAGAGCCTCAGGCAAGAGTATACCATCAGATTTAAGAGTTTAATTAAATAGGACTAAAATTATTTTTCATTTTAGTCCATTTATGACTCAAGAGAAATGGTCTCCAGAGATCTTCAACAAAATAGAGAAGAGTAGGTCAGAGTGAAACTCTGAAGGTGAAATGGAAAGGGAGATGAATGAGATGAGAATGTAATATAATGACAAAGTAAGAGTAGCCAAATTACAGCTCCTTGAGGAGGCGGGGAGCAAAGAGCAAAACTGACACTCAGGAGGATTGAGGAAGAGTTGCAGGAGGCAAATGGGGTTGAACTTCAGGTGGGTGACTGGTTCCTCCTGATAGTAGCATTTCCAGCACTTTCTCATTTTTCTTCTGGCACTGGATTTCTCTCTTTGAAGGTGATTGAAGCTAATGCAAAAATGGAATTAATCAATCCAAATGTTCAAGATAGTTGCTTAATAATATTTGAATACAACATAATTATATCCAAACAATTTGTGAGGAGCGCTGAAATATGAAAGCATCTGTGCTGTAGAATTACCTGTAGAAGAGCGCTCGCATGTCATTGTGTTGCTGGATATGTCAGTGTTGTTATTATTGTATCTACCTGTTACTGCACTGGTGAAGAGCCAGTGCCCAGAGTCGCAGCTGCCCAGATAGATGGTCCTGACTTCTCAGGTCATCCCTCAGGACTCCCTACCAGCTCATGTACCAGGCTTTAACTCTTCTGTTAAAAACATATATTACCTTATCTCAGACTACGGAATTGTGTCCTGGGACCATTCACGGACTGTCATCCGCCCATTTCCTTTAAGTCCCCTGAAATCATCTGTTTAGCAGTCATTTCTTCCAGCCTTCATTTGAACAGTTGCTGGTCTGGGAAATTCATTATGTTCTTTTTACTGTCAGAGAGCTTCTGGTAGGCCCAACTCCCTGCAGATTTCTCTTGTGTATCCTGGACCTTAAAGGCTGCTGGGAATGAGTAAAATATAGCACTTCACGTCTGCCTGGGAGCTGCTCTCATGTATTATGCGGTTGTTCCCTTTCACTCTGAGGCAGCTTTCGCCTTGTCATCCACTTCAGTTGCCTTCTCGGTGTGGAAAGCTGAGCAGAAGGTCCCCCCCGTGTGCCTACACTCGAGTCCTTACAAATGGCGAGGGGGATCGGACAGAGGTGATTCAGCTTATAAACCCTCTACATGATTGAGGATCATCTCGATAGGACCAGTCTCATCACGTGAGCCCCTGAAAGCAGCCATCTTTCTCAGCCTGGAGACAAAGGATAAGGCATAGGGAAGTTGGAGAGGCGGTGGGTATGAGTGGGGCCACCTGCGGTGGGTGGCTCTGCCGTGGGGAGAGAAGAAGCCTCTAGGAAGCAAGGCAGCTCTGGCTCACAGTAAGGCAGCAGCGAGGAGATTGATTGCCCATTTTCTCAGGAAAGGAAACACTGAAACAGGAAAGCTGCGCAACTGTCCCGCTGCTGAAGGAACTGGCGAGTGGAAGGGTGAGGATTTAAACCCAGTCAGGCTGTTTCCTCGGTGGAATTACAGCATATATTAGCAAGCTTCCATATTTTCAGTGTAATTCATTCACATAGCAGCTCGCTGTATCTTCCAGTTGGGGTAAAGCGACCCTCAGAGCTTGGGATCCATAGAGTAACACTGTGCTCTGTGCTAAAGGGGCTTAGCAGACATGAAGTGCAATGGAACAGCATGGACACACCGTCTGAACAATCTCCCCTTTGCGTAATTTCTTCTCTCACCAATTTGTTACTACATGCAGTACTGACTGTAAGTAGAGAAGTAGCTGCAAACAGTACACCCACACTGTTAAACAGCACCCTGCAGCATATCTCATTGCTAAAGTATGGTTCTTCCATAAGTTTTTTTTTTTTTTTTTTTGAGACAGGGTCTCACTTTGTGGTTCAGGCTGGCCCTGAGCTCAGCCTCAAACTCACATCACAGCAATCCTCCTGCCTCTGCCTCCCAAGTGCTGGGATTATAGGCGTGAGCCACCACGCCTGGCACCGTGGTACGTGGGTACTGGTTGCTGCTGGGCGTGAGTCTCCACGCTCAGTATGGTATGTGGTTATGGGGGATCAAACCTAGGTCCTTGCGCTTGCAAGACAGGCACCAGAACCACTGAGCTAAATCCCTGGCCCTTCCATAAGTTTTTATATGTGTGTGTTCATGTTTCCACCCCAAACTCCTCTTCTTTTTCTTCTTTTTTTTTTTTTTTTAAGACAAGATCTCACTTTGTAGTTCAGGCTGGCCCTGAGCTCATTATGTAGCCCAGGCAAATCTCGAACTCCTAGCAGTCCTCCTGCCTTTGCCTCCTGGGAGCTGAGATTACAGGCATGCGTCACCACGCATGGTATTGTGGTTTGTGGTTACTGGGGATCGAACTCGGAACCTTGCGCTTTCAGGCAGACACAGGAACCACTGAGCTAAATCTCTGGCCCCAAATTCTCAATCTTTGGTTCAGTTTCAGCTGGGTTTTTAGTGCAGGCTCCCACCGGCTCCTCCTGGCTTAAAAATGGGCGCTCCTGTCTGTCTTGGACCTTCCTTAGCCCAAGAGCAAGTTCACAGTCATTCTGAACATTGTATGTTCTGCACTTTGCTGCTTATTCTACTGTGTCTTGATGGGTTTCTTCTTGTTGCCATTAACATATATGTTGGTATATTAATTTCCTGTTGCTACTATAACTGATTACCATGAATTTAGTGGTTTAAAAGAATACACTTTGTAAGCCAGGGATTTAGTTCAGTAAGGGCCCAGGTTCAATCCCCAGTAAACACATACAACGCCAGGTGTTGTGACTCATGCCAACCAGCCATCAGTACCACATACCACAATGCAGGGTGTGGTGGCTCATGCCTATAATCCCAGCACTCAGGAAGCAGAAGCAGGAGTGCTGAGTTCAAGGACCAGCCTGAACTACAGAGTGAGACCCTGTCTTCAAAAACAAACAAGCAAAAAAGAATACACTGTATGCTGTCAGCTCATAGTTCTGTAGGTCAGAATCCAGGTGAGCTGCATCTCAGCTGCTTCTTTGGACGTAAACAAAGCTGAGATGAGGCTCCGTAGAGCTGTGTTCCAGTCTTGACCCTGGAAGTAAATCTGCTGTGTTTTCATGGAGGCTGTTGGCCAAATTCAGTTCAGTGTGGGGCTGGGATCCCTGTTTTCTGTCCCTTCTGCCTGCTGTTTCTGTATAGATAGGTAGCCCATTTCTCCCCAACACATTGGACTATGGAACATTTTTTTCAAGTTATACCTCAAAATTTCCTAGAAGGAATGTGCGTGTCTAGTTTGGGAAACAGCTGTCCTAAGATAAGAGTATTTTACCAAGATTATTTAACATTTATAAATGAAGATTATTCTGAATTGTAGCTGTGTTAAAGATTTTACAGTTACAGTGAGGTCCAGTCCTTATTTTGTAAGATTTTAAATGGCCCTTTTTCGGTTTTGTTAATGACTTTAGCGATAGTCCTCTAACAGAGCTGGTGATATCATAATGCAGGAGGGCATTATCCACCATTTAGCAGACTGAACCTTCAAATACATATTGAGTTGAACAGTCTAGGTTGCTCATTTTTGAGTTCTGTTAATAGGGCAGTTTGTGTCTCCCACCAGGAAATACTGAGATGTTAAGTTACAGCAAGCACCACAGTGACCTTCATGTGAAGAAACTCCTTTCTTCTAGGTCTTGAGCTTGTGTCTCGAATGTCAGGGATTGACTCTTGACTTATTCAGGATTGGGGAACAGCAGTAGCCTTCAGTACATCAGAGCATTTGCACTGAATCCCCAGCTCCCACGGGAGAATGCATAAGAGAAATTATGCATAAGAGAAACAGGTTCAAGCATAGGAAACCGGAGCACTTTATAATGGACAGTAAGTCAGCCTGACAAGGGCCCAGCAGATGGCATGTTGAACAGACACTAGTAAGCCCGCTTGTGTGCCAGAGAGAGAGACTGTTTTCCAAGGCTCTTCGTGGAGAATAAATGCAGTCAGTGCCTTGACTTCCGGGTTGTGCAGAAACACAAAGGGTAGGCAGAGTCGTCTTCCAGCAAGTTGCAGCTGCCCTGCCCTTCCCTACGTCATTATTCCTTCCTCTGAAGTAGTTCTAGTTTAACTATGTACGTCTAAACTCTGGGGCCAACCCTATAGCATTTAGGTGACTATTAAGTTAATGCTTTTATTTTCCGCCTGCAATTTAAACTCCACACACCTTTATTTTGTTTACATGAATCCCTCAGGGGCATAGAACTGTATTCAGCACACAGCATTCAGTAAAGATTTGTCACACGAGTACATAAATTTCCTGTGTCCTTACAGGAATTCATAAATTACTCAATTAGCCATGCAGACGCAACCGAGATAGCCACACCTTGCAGAAATTCCCTGCAGTGGTTGCAGGAGTTAATCTGCCTCGAACATCCCAGGTGCCTCCTGGTTGCTCCGGCTCACTCTGCAAATCTCATCAGCAGTCTGATTTCCTCAAGGAGGCCTTTCCTAACCCAGAGTAAAATCAGTGCCCTCTGATGCTCACTCCATAGCGCCTGGGTTTTCCCTCATAGTGCTTACCATGGCTTGCAGATAAATATTTTAGTGTTCTCAGATGTAAAACCTGTTTGTCCCATCGGTCACAAGGTTATGCACCAGACCACCTCTATTTTGCTCAGTGTCGTGTAGCTAGTGCCTAACAGAGTGTGGCAAAAAATGGACAGTGAGTAAATAAGTGATGAATGAGTGGGTATCTTGTAGCCTGCAGCGCAGAGCCTCTCATTCTTTGAGTATCTTTGGTACCGAATGGGCCAGAGGGAATATATCATTCTTGCTTTTCTCAAGCCAATGTTGCCATGTTTCTTCCCTTGTTGCACAATCTCAAGATTCTTCTTGAGTGGAATTTAATCATTTTTATTTTATATTCTAATATTTTACTGTCCTAAATGATGTAAACATGTTAAATCAATACTAGACCTTAAATTAATTCTAATGTTTATATGTAACATATTCAGCCAATTCACATCATAAATGAACTTACTACAACAGGAATACTGTGGGATTTGTCTTGTAACTAATGAATGAATGAACAAGATTTTCAGCTGTTTTAGATTATTCTAAGCACTGTGGCAAATAGCAAAGACCAAAGCCTCAATGTGTTGTAAACCATATAAACAAATAAGAGAAATATGCATGATGTATTAGCATGTAATATTTAGCAAGCATTATAAGACAATGCATACTAGTGCTAAACTGTGCTAAACTGTGTGGTACAGATTTTTTAAACTCCAAGAGCTTAGAAAAGTTAAATACTACCCTGAACTGGACTCATAATAGGAGCTGCATGCAGTTGATTCTTTAGTGGATTTTGGAGATGTTTAATTGTACATTTAACAAAAACTCCATGAGACTAGCGGAAGAAATAGCATGTTCCTAGAAAAGTGAGACCTGGCCAGGCTGAAAGGTATGTGTTGGGAAATAGAGTTTTTAGTCTATCAGAAGTTCAGTCTTTGTAGCTGCTTTTCCATCCAGTTAAAGAGTAGACAAAAAGGAAGCCACACCTTCCGGCAAATACAGCTGGGGTGAGGGAAGCCAAAGGTGGATCCCACTAAGGAGTCTCCGTGAAATAAACAGACTCTGAAGGGAAGACTTGGAAGGTCATCCAGTGTACTCATAAATTCCAGCTATTACCGAAGATGAAAAGGAAGTGAAAGGCATGAGGAACAATAGGAAGGAGTGTTCCCCGGTCTCCCTAACTGCCTGTTTACAGAAGAGGAGGAGCAGCAGGCCTGCCCAGATGGCAGAGCCAAAGTTAGAATGAAGCTTCCTTGCCCTAAGACCTCTTTAGGAAATCCTGTTTGCGACGGTGGCTTCACTGTGAAGTACTCGGGAGCCCTCCCAGCGTTACAGAAGCACACTTCTGGACCGAGCCCGGCTTTCTAGCGCCGAGTCTGAAATCGTATTATCCAGTGCGCTTAGCAAGAGAGAAACTTCATGTCAGGTGAAGCTTGGGTCAAACCTTGTTTTGCAATCATTTACGTATCTTTCTTGTGCCATTGAAATCTGGTAACACAATAGCTTACAAAACAAGAAAAGTACCTTCTTTTTTCCTCTATGGGTATGTTAGGGCATTGTGATTTTGGTGGCCATTAAAAATCAGGACAGGCCAAAGCCCTGTGATGCCTTTTCTTTGGCATCTCATTACTTCATTAAAAGAATTATCTTGAGAGCCTGGAACTATAAATTTGGCTTAAAGATGAAGGGAGCTAAGTGAAAAAAAAATCATAGAATTCAAGCCAAGATGACCAGAACTTTTAGAAGATTCACATTTATGCCTACCAGGATTGTACGCTGCTTTTCCTTCTGCTCCTCAAGTACTTCTCGATATCAGGATGGACAGTTTGCGTGCCACGCCAAACCTCATGAAATGAGATTTGTCTTCCCTCACAGACAGGTGACCAGGCTCTTAACACTGAAAGGGACCTTCCTGGCTGCCGGCTCCTTGTGCATGAAGCATGATGGGAGCCCCACCCCAGGCCCCAAATCTGACCGTTAGCCCTTACAACCTGGAGACCCGCAGTGGCAGCCTGGGTCACGACAGCCTCAGTCAGTTGGTTGGAGTTGCACTGGCAGTTAGTGTGGAGAGGCAGGCTGATCTGTGTCACTTCTGTGTGATAGGAGAAATCCCCAGGGTCAAACTCTCCTCTCTTTCCAGAGTGGACTGGGCCTTGGGGAAAGAATGTTGGCCTTTCCAGACTGTACACATTACCTAATGTGTCCTTCTGCACTTAGTACTTGAGTCATGAGTGGATTTCACAAGTCTTTTTCCTAGGAGACTGGGTTAGTAACATTATGGTTAATTATTCAGTAGTTAGAGGTAATACAACAGAGAAGAAAACAGATTTCCGGAAGCCTGGAAGTAGAGGGTCTTAGACTATCAACTTGCTCTGTGAAGATATTATACAGCCATTCTATTACTGCCTTTGAATAGAAGAAAATATAATCATGATTTAAATTCTCTAAATAGCAAAAGTACTCCCTTCTTAGCACTATATGGCCACTAACCCCTGTACTCCCGTGCTCCTGCTTTTCATGGGCTCTAGGTATCTCTTACTAGTGAGACAGTAAAATAGCCATTTTCAGAAATGGAGAAAGGTAGGTCAGGACTCACAGGAGCTGTTGAGTCTTTTGATTTTAGCTTGAGTGCTATATCTTACCATTGCACTGAAAAAAAATTGGGCCCTATTTTCGCTTTTGCCTTCCACCCCTTGCCCTGTGGGCCTATGTGAATAGCACATCTGGCTTTGTTTCAGTAGAACCCTTTGGGCCCATTGCTTCTCTCCTTTCCCCTTATCGTCTTTCCTAAAGCTGATAGGACAATTCTACAGGGAAGAAACAAATGATACACTTGGATGAACTCTGTGAAACACTAAGACCTTTCCTCTTATCCCTGACTCTTTTCCATATAACAAATAAAGAATGAGACGGTGCTGGACTGAATAGTAAAAATCTCAGGCACACCGTATTTGTGATGTTTAGACAGAATAAAAAAATGTATATCAATAAAGCACATGGACCATAAAATTGGGGTTGACCTGCTTAACACAGAACAAGATGTAAAGCTCCTCGGACAACTATTCAGTTTTCAGCTACCACCAAGAATGAAAGTAAACTGAAGAGACCTCATCCACCTTAGCTCCTCTACTTCATCCTTCAGGTTAAATGTTAGTATGGCTCATATCTAAATGGTCCCCCCAAGCCTTCATGCCTCTTGCTGGGAGGCAGCTGGATCTAGGGTGTGTGGATGTGAATTAAGGGTGTGATAACTAAATTAGTCCATTGATTGGTTCAGCATAAGTCTGGGTGTAGGTATTGAGAAATCCCGCCCTGGTGTGGGCAGCACCGCCCGAAAGGCCTGGAGCCTGGATGAGACAAAAGGGAACGGGAGGCTGGCTGCTGCCTGCTGTGGTTGTCTTACTACCTGCCCTGCCATGAACTGTTTCTTCTCTGCCACACCACCTTGCTTTAGAGACAGCTGGCTATGGACTGAAACCTTCACGGACTATGAGGTGTAATACACCTTTCCCCCTTTAACTTGTGAGGGTCAGTTGTTTTGCCCGGCAACAAGAAAATAAGGCAAATGTCATCTTACAGAAGCCTTTTCTGGTCACCATGCTACTCCTCACCAGAGCGGCTTCTTTTCTTTCTTCCTGAACTGTAAGTCCCACCAGGGTAGCACCCGGGTCATCCTTCCCATTCCCATGTCGCCTGCACTCAGCGTAGCGAGGAACACCTCCTAAGCCAGAATGGAGGGAGTGCGTGAATGAATGCATGAACTATTGAACTGTCTTGTGGCAGTTTGCTTTGAGTTTTCAAATCTGCTTTGAGGTTTTAAAGGACTCTAAATTCATTGAAGTCAACTCCTTCCTTTCTTATAATCAGTGTAAAGGATGCTACTTCCAGAGTCTTGTTCTGAGCCACAGGAAGAAGAACTTCACCCTAGCTCCCAAAGAGACTTGAGTCAGCAGGAAGGAATTCAGTCACAAATGGAAATGACCATCTCACCGTTCTTGTAGGCAGTGTTCAGAGGAGGGAAACAAGGAGACAGTTGACTGTGAGACATTAATTGAACAGAATGTACTTTAAATGCATCCTCTCATATCTCAGGTTATGTGGCTGAATCACTGGTTTCAGTCAAGAAGAGCAATGAGTTTTGCATCTAACGATCACTCTGGGTACAGCCACCTTTTTTAGCACCTTATAAGGCAGAGCCTGTACCCTCCTTCTGTCTCAAGTAGAACTCAAGAGGAACCCCATTTGTCTTGATACAGCATTTCTAAACTATGTAGGCTCAGCAGTCTGTACTTTATAAAATCGGTCGTAAATAAAATGCATATCTTATACAGATTATTACATTTTATGTAAGATTATTCTTTAATTTGGATGTATTTTATTCTTTCATTTAGCAAAGATAACACAGGGTTATTAGAGAACATCTTAAAAAGAGAATACAAGGTAAACCTGAAGCGTTCTGTGGTACCCAAATGTAAGAAAATTCTAAAGTAATAACAATAATAATAATAATAATAGGAACATATCAGAAAGACACAGCATTTAGATTAAAGAAGCCACTGGACAAATAGATAATTTGCACTTCAAAATATATAACTAGTAAGAGATCATAACTGACAGAATAATTTAAAACTCCACAGTCTGTGCTAGTGTAAAGAAACAGAAGAAAGTTCTTACAACACAGTGGTAACTAGCATATAATATATACAGATGTGACGAGGAAGATTATCAATGGGTGCTAAAACCAGTAAGTGAAAAATTAATTCACACCAAGAGACTTACATCATTTCAAAATACTTCCTTACAAAATCTAAAGAAGAAAAAATCAAAAGAAACATAAATTACGAGCTAGTGACCAAGAGATAACCAGTATTCGTGGTTCCACAGCCTGCCCAGCAAAAGGTGAGCAGCAGGCAGGCCACAGCAGCTTTCTCCGCGTCCACGGCAGCTCAGCAGCCGGCTCCCACCTGAGCTGCGCCTCCCACTAGGTCAGCGCGGCGCACACGCCCTGCAGTGCGCTGCTCATCCGGGAATCCGGGCTGTGCTTCCTTAGGTCATCCCAGAGCCACCACTCCCCGTCCACGGAATTGGCCTCCACAGAACCAGCCCCGGTGCCAAAAAGGTTAAGGAACACTGATTCAAAGGGTACCTTTCAATCGTTTTCCCTATGCATTACATCATTTTAATTTCCCTTTAAAATTAGATTGTGCTTTTTATAATATATTTTAAGAATATATTTATACAGAAATAAATTATGATTTTATATATTTGTACTTAAATATTCTCAAGCTCGGGATATGCATACAGTAAAATATTTGTTCAGTGCATAAAATTCACAGGATTTCTTTAAGCAAGGCTGTGACGCACATCTTTTGTAACCAGTGTTTTCTGCATTCTCATGCTCATTCCCTTGGAACTAATTATTAGATGTGAAATAGTGAAGTAAAGAACACTTAAAAGCCTTTAATCCCTGGAACCAAATGGCTTTCCTGAAGATTTTCTATTTAACTTTCCTACTACAGGTATGTGAAATGCATGCCGTTTAATATATTTTTAGGGCAGAACATTGAGATTAATGCGTGTGAAATAGTGAAAGCGGAACCTACCAGTCTTCAGTGAGAAAATCACAGTGACAGGGTGTATCATTGAGCTTTCCTGACACTAAAACACAATACCTGGCTCCGCTGTAACTTAAAGGAGGAAAAGTTTAAGTTAGCCTAGGGCTTTCGGAGAGTCATTTCATGGTACACAGGCTCCAAGGCAGATACAGCGGACAAGGCTTGACAGCAGCAGGGAAGTAGTACCCAAGAAAGGAGCAGGTGAGCGGCCATGTCAGTTCGCAAAGTCACATCTGCATCACCTGGACCTGCTGGGTACATGCTAGACCGACATGCTAGGCATTTCTTAACCCGATGAAGTTGATATTCAAGGATTAAGGGTCACACGGTGTGTTTGAGGCCCAGGAGTTCATGAGCAGCCTGGGCAACTTAGGAAACCCCTCTCCCAGAAAGATAATAAGTCATTGAATTCCTTTTCTCATCTGTAGGTTAGGTTCCATCAGTCCAAAATTGGGCAGTTTCCCAGAGCCTGCAGTCTATCTCGTTAGAACAGGGAGTAAATTTTGTTAATGCAGAAATCACCAGGTTGGGTTAGAATCTGATTTAACTGAGCCTTTCCCACCTCATATCATGTATCAGCATCATTTGTATCTACTGAGAATTCTCAGTCTTTTGTGGCTGCTTCCCCAAGGCTAGAATCTCCTCTGAAGTGACAAGCCTGTGGCATGTTTTATTGTTTTTCTTTCAAGATAAAAGATGTTAATGTATGTGTTATTTTTTCTAAACTAAAACTTCAGTCATCGGGCTTCATTGCAGCGTTGGCACTTTGCAATAAATAAGTGGTTTTGGGGTTGCAGTTTGGGTGCTCGGTCACTATAGGGTTCGTCATCACTGTCCTGTGTCAGAGCGAGCGACAAAGGAAAAGACCTAGCCCCTACCTGGGATGGTTAGCACTCAGCACCGTGACCAAGCCTAAGCTTCCAGAAAGCCTCCTTCCATGTGGACTTTGATGCTGCTGCTTAACTCACATGACCACCAGCCTGCAGCGCAGTCCCCACGGTGGGCAGGGCGTAGTTCAGACTCCACGCACCCCGCTGGGCAGCTGGGCAGTGTGTCCTTCCACACCAGCGGGAGCACGGCAGTCCTTCCCAGCCCACTGAAGCCTCTGCCTGGCTGGAGCAGGGAGTGTCTTACCTCCTGGTGCGCTCATTGTTCAGACACTATCAAGGAGAAGAGAGGAAAGGACATTCAGAGAGATACCTCGGGATGCAGACAATGAACCATCAGTGAAACTATACCAGCTTTGGAGGTGCATATATTTTCTTTTGTCTTCCACTGGCAAGCACTTTCTCAAGTGATGACAGTTGGCTGACTGAGAGCCGTTAGTCAAATCCAGTAACAGTATTAATCTGTGGTTGGAAATGACTGTTATAGTAAGTGCCAGGATATTCAGTTGTGGTTTTTCTTCCAGCTTCCATTCGTGCCAGGCTTCCAGCAGGAGGAATAGAGGCTGTGGTAAAAGAAACCGTTGATAAAGGAAAGAAACCAGAAACTGTCACTGCCCCTAACAACAACAACAACAAAAAAAAAACCTGAGAAAATTACAGAGAAGGAGGGGGAAAACAAGGGAAGTCACACTGTGCGGTATAAGCCTCGTGGGCTGGTGTGATGGAGCTGGCTCCAGTTTTCCTGGGAGGAAAGGAAGGCACTAAGCCATAGCCCACGCTCTCTGGTAATGCTGCTGGGAAAGAAAGCCTTGTTGAAGGAAGCAGATGACTGGCATTTGATTAGACAGCTTTTGTCAGTTTCCTAACGCTGCTCCTTGGACCACTGATAGCACAAAGGAACCTGGGGTCTGATCAGCAGGTTGTGTCCGAGGACTTTCCTCATACTTCTCTTGACTGCCCTTGCCAGAGGGATTGTTCAGTGAAGCTGTTACCATTCGCCAGTTATCAAGAAATCTATGTTGTAACCGAGAAGTACTGAGCAAGAATGGGTCTTCTACTTGCTTTTTTTATTTCGAGGACTTCAGGCTGGTAGCTCTCCGTGGGTGTTCACCACAACTCCGAGACAGTTTTGGTTTACATAATACTTCAAGGAGAAAAACTCAGCAAAAGCTGTATTCCCTGAACTCAAAGGTGAAATGGATCTGTGCAGGAGCAGAGAACGCAAGTTCCAGAGTAAGAGCAGGGGCAGCCTGCATCCACAGTATCTGAAGTGTTTCGTTGCCTCCTGGCAAGAAAATAGGTACAGTTCATCATCAGATGTTTCTCTCTCTTTTTTGACATTTATTTCCTAAATCAGGATGTGAATTGTAATCTCTGGTTGTGTCTGAAATTGGACCCAAGATGAGATTCTGCTGGGGAAACAAAAATTGCTGTTTTTCTGCACATCACTGGTGTGGAAAGGCTGGTTAACTCAGGAGAGTCAAAGGACGTTTTCAAGCATATATTTCATTGGTGGGCATGTTTTAATTTAGTCTGCAAGTGATGTTCCTGTGAGTCCTGCAGAGACCCTCACAGCGCTGGAACACACTGGTGACTAAGGCTGTGTCAGGGCTGCCCTTGCGGCTCACACCAGTCAGTGCGGAGCAGAGCTGGGGTTCCCGCCCAGCCCGGGTCAGCACAAGGCGCAGAGCACGAGGTGGCAGGCAGATGCCACAGTTGCCCTGAGGCGTCCTTCTCTCTGCGCATGGGCAGAACTCCCAAAGAAGTAAGTAGAGGTATCAGAAAGTCCGGCCTCACCTCATATAAGGGGGTCAGTGAGATGAGATGTGGGCTGGTGAGGTGCTGTCAGGCCCTGCCACAGGTCGCCTCACCTCCAGCTCACACCCAGGTCCCTCTGGGAGTTGAATCATTCACAAATAATGCCAGCTATATACTAAATGTCTATTTTTATATATTTTGGAAAATCAATATAGAGTAGTTCAATTGCCATGTAAAGAAAATGAATGTATGTACTGCCAACGTGAACATTATACAGAAAATGAAGAGGGCTTTTAGACTATTAGCACGTAAAGTCAAAGTCAAAGTCATTAAAAGTGTGTTTTAGATATATGCTAAAATTACACAATCAGAAAGTGAATTTTATGAACTATGCATACAATATATATTAACAAATCATACCACTTTCATCATTTATTTGTAATATACCTACATCATGTCAGTGCTTTCATCCAAAATGCTTTGTAAGTTTTAGAGAGTTTGAATTAATTAAAATGCATGAACAGTACCAAGCTTCCAGTTTTAATTTATCCCCAAGCTTTTTCTTTACCCCAAATATGTAATCATCCACGTGAGCACCATTGTATGTGCTCATCAGTGTTTGCTTTTTCATCTTCGCTTAACTGTTCCAAGATTCAGTCCCTCCCAACAGAGTCAAACAGCTCCTGGCGGGTCGATGGCACACGTGTTACTTGTTTTGCTTTTAAGACAAAAGGTGTTAATGTATAAGTTAATTTTTCCAAACGAAAACTGCAGTACTCAGACGTAGGTGCAGGTTGGCACTCTTGAGTAAATCACTTCTGGGTTGCAGTTTGGCACTTGTCTCTAAAACATTCTCTATCACCGCCTTATACCATAACAAGCACTTAATAACTTACATCTATTATTATTAGCTGTTCATGTTGAAGAAATTACCTTCCTGTTCAACACTTGTTTAGGTTGTGCTGGTGTTATTGTATATAACTTTTTAAAATCATGACCTCAAAATTAAAGACTCTTCTATTACCTCTTTAAAATTTCTTTCAAGAATTTACTCCAGCAAAAGAGGTCAGAAAGGGCTGAGGGTAGCACTCGGTGGTAGAACTTGGTTAGCGCATGTGAGGCCCTGGGTTGGATCCCCAGCTGCGCACTCAAAAAAGAAAACCATCAGAAGTTCCTTTGTACATGAAAAGAATCCATTAAATTTGTCTTTCAAGGAAAATGTATTCCTGTTACAATTTCAGGATGTCCATAGATATTCAATAAGTCCTGCTGGCTATTAAGTGAACTTTATGTTGTACGAAGACACTCATTATTTGCTTAATATTGAAAATCTGGAGACGGGGATTTAGCTCAGTGGTTCCAGCGCCTGCCTTGCAAGCACAAGGTCCCTCGTTCAATCCCCGGTAACCACATACAGCAGTGCCAGGCGTGGTGACTCATGCCTGTAATCCCAGCACTCAGGAGGCAGAGGAAGAATTGCTGAGTTCAAGGCTGAGTTCAGGACCAGCCTGAACTATTTAAAAAAAAAAAAAAAAAAAACTGAAAATTTGGTCAAATTGTTTTATATATCCACTAGGAGTTTTTGACTAAGATATTCAGTTGCTATTTAAATGTTCAGTCTTATTCTGAGGCTGTGAAAGTTCATGCAGCCTGGCTGCCCCTGTGGCCTCACAGTTACCTTCAGAGCTTTCTTTTTTAACATCTGCATATTCATCTTTTTCTAAAACCATAAATTTAAAGACAGCAACACATAACTACATCTTTTACTTTTTATTTTAATGACTTACTTTTTCATATTAAAAAGAATTAGCAAAATTTTGAAAATTTTGATTTAGAAAAACAGAATCAAAAAGGGATGAAAATTACCTTAGATCCACAGAAAAATAAGTGTTTCAACCTTTTCATTTTTGCCTTTTCCAGCCTTTTACACGTTTATATATATTTAGATTTTACATTGTATATACATTTATTATATGTGTCCCATGTTTCAGATATTTAACCATAATGTAATCACTACTGTACACAAGGTTTTGAGGTGTCTTTTTTTAACCAAATGCTGTTACATTTAAAAATTTAGCCAGTTAGTGGGTTGAGTATTTAGTTCATTGACCCTGTGCCTTCCTGACAAGTACAAGGTCTTTAGTTTGATTCCTAGTACTTAAAAAAAAAAAAAAACTTACCCAGTTATTTCTTTCTGTTATAAAATTAAAAATATGGGAGAGTCTTTCCTCCCTAGTGTAATACAGATGGATCATAAATGTGATTATATGCCGTTGGCTTCCTTATCCTTCAAATTCATTTTTTCATAATGAAGTACTTAAGCCAAAGACTGACATTAACATTTGACTTACAACACATTTTTACATGCACTGTTGCTGTTAAATATTTGATCAAAAATAGAATCAATAAAAAATCATGACATACAGCATTAATTCCGGCTCCTACTCTTAAGCACATGCATAACTGTGTCTAAGTTGCAGACTTTCCCAGCTCTGGACTTCTCATCTGAGGATAATAATGTCCCTGTTTCAGGGATGTTTATAGGGATTAGAAAAACAAGTATTGGCCGTAGTTTCTGTCCCATTTGGTTATGCCAGGTCATCTGGCAGTATTGGAAACTGGGAATTAGAAACTCGCAGCATTATCACCCCTAGCGAATAAGCATGGCCGGACGCACTTCTAAACCATGAATTACACATTCCAACAAGGTATCAGCACATTCCAAGAGGGGGGAGTATTTCGTTGCTGTGTTCACAGCACCCAGAGCAGTACGCAACATTCGGTGAACACCCTCTGAAGAAATAGTAACCAAACAAGCAGGTAAACAGGTATCACAACTCCAGCTAGACCTTTAAATCCTCAGGACCTCAGTTCCTTAGTGATGGGAGAACATCCGGGGCCACAGTGGGAGGAGCAGAGGGGATGCTGTAACTAAGGAGCTTTACTGCCAGGGCTGTGAAATATGGGAGCACTTGTATCATCTTTAAACTTTCCTAATGATCTTTGTAAATAGCCCGGAAGTGTTATCAGGGGTAAGTTGAATCTAGATATTTCATTCTCCAGATAGAACTAAAACAGCAGCATTGAATTGGCCTTGCATGTTTAGTCACAAGAAGGGAATATGGTATTCAACACAAGTGAATGACTTTGAATGAGCGAGCGTTCGTTATACTTACTATACGATTAGCAGCGTTTTTACTAAGCAGGCTTATTTTACTCCACAGCATTTTTATTGAGCAGGCTTATTTTACTCCATGGTACTAATTGCTTCACCACACGGTTTATTGTTTTTGTATTATCTTCATGTGTGATACAACATAGGACAGAAGCTGGATATCTGGTTGTCACAGATGAGCAGAGGGTAAGCGGCCTGCTGTGGCGATTCGTTAATCAGTTACAGAGGCAGCGTGAAGCCCTGGGTCTTCTGTCCCCTGGTCTTTCACCTTCCTGTTACACACAGTTAAATGCTTTTGTCTTATTTCAAAGAAGTCTCTACATCGGACACAGCCCTGTCCTGCTCTTGAAGTAGCACTTACCTGACAAGTGCATCTGCCAGAATGACCAATTTCATGTGTTTTAGGGAACTAGGATTCATCTTTTTTTTCCCAAAGGGAAGTAGCAATAAATCATGCACCAAAAATAGTGCTTCATCTGCTAAATTCTGCTTAGTAGGTGGTTTCCCAAGGATGATCCAATGCAATGAGTCATCACTCTGAGCACTCATTCGTTCATGATTTCTCTCTTTTACTAACCCTCGGTGCTTTTGGTTGCAGGTTTTTTTTAAACCGTTAGAGTTCTTCTGGGAGATTGAAAGTTTCTAACTAGGAGTATAAAACAAGACTTTTCTTCATCTCCTGACCACCATTTCCTTTTCCTTCCATTCAAACCTAATATAGTCCATGATTCAGAAGAGCAGTGAGGATTGTGACCTCAGACAGAAGCCCCACAGTTAAGTTTGTCCAGGGTTGGAGCAACTCTTCTCCATCTCAGCATAAAAATTTTCAATGCAGAGTAATATAAACATGTTGGACCTAAATCTAGAAAGCCACCATACATCTGATTGAGAGATATCCAGATACGCTTTACAGAGATATAATATTTGACCATTTTTTAAAGCTCCATTTTTCCTGAATGAAGAGATTGGCTATTGTAAACTTTTCCATTTCATTTTTAGGTTTTCGTAACTCTAGTCAGACCCCAGTGGGATTTTTAAAATACATTTGGAAGAGTTAAATGGGTGAGAATAGCCAAGAATTTCCTTCCTCCAAAAA